>JAAEAF010002489.1:0-161913 GCA_011037195.1 Triatoma infestans | reverse complement strand
ACTTGTCCCACCGCCGGGATTGAGGTTATCCTCAATCTGTCACCTCTGCACCTAGTGGTGGAAAAGGCGGCGAAGGGAGTTCTTCATAGGAACTCTAGGGGTGGTGCAGGTGGAGAGGGAAGCTGGGGGGTCAGGGAGGCAGGGTGGTTATCCTCACCTTTGGGCTTCCTTATCAGGCACCTCCCTAGAGATGGTATGATTAAGAAATACAGCTTCACTAAAAATTTTTCGTTGAAGCTGGGCACCAAAAGTGGGTGGAGCGAAAGATCCGCCCTGTTGGGCATTAAGGAACATGCCATTAAATGGTATACTGATGGGTCTAAGACCCTCGAGGGGACTAGGGCGGGGGTAGTCGGTCCAAGGATCAAACACTCGGAACCCATGGCTAAATTTCCCAGCATCTTCCAGGCGGAGATATACGCTAGAAGATGTGTACAATTTAACCTCGATAGGGGATATAGGAACCAGGAGATTCCTGGACCGATAGTCAAGCACCCTTTAGAGCATTGAGTGCATCAGTCATCAACTCTAAAATGGTCTGGGAATGCCTAGATAAACTTAATAACCTAGGCAGGAAGAACAAAGTTACCCTTTGGTGGGTGCCGGGGCATGTTGGCATTGAACGCCCTGGCCAACGGCGCTACGCCTCCGCTCCTAGGGCCGGAACCTTTTTGTGGGGTCAGCGACCAGTTTCTGTTGGAGGAACTTAGGAAGGAGGAGGAGACGAGGAGATCTCAACTCTAGTACTTCCTCCCCGGTTTGCGGCAGGCCATGATCTGCTTGGGAAATTATAACCAACAGAGATCGGAGGTCTGCATCGGATTGAGCAAGAACAAGCTCCGCGTTCTTACGGGTTTCCTCACGGGGCATTGCCGACTTAGAGGACATCTGGTGAAGCTGGGTTTGTAAAGTGACAGCTCATGCAGACTTTGTAGGGAGCTGGAGGAAACTCCATTACATCTCCTAACAAACTGCGAGGCTGCCACTCAGAGAAGATTCAAGAACCTGGGTAGCTACCAGGTGGAGGAGGGGGATACTGGGATTCCTCAGGGATCTCAACCTGATGGAGGTTTTGTAGAACGGATGTTCAGCTGGGACATCTGTTCGGGTGCTGTGGGCAAGCCTGCGGCACCCAGAGGGCACAGCACAATAGACTAGGAAAGGTCGCAGTGCATTGGCCACCCCTTAAAAAAAAAAAATGTATTTACATGAAAATTTAGATAGTTGGAAACGTAACGTCTTTTCGAATTAAAATGATTGCGTTTTATATGCACACTTATTATCCCACGAATTAAAGAAAATCGGTGTACCCGTTTTCGACAAAATCCAAAAAAGAAGAAAACCTATTTTGTTAAATCGCACTTCCGGTTGACCGGTTTATTTCAAATTAGTAATTCTAGACAAACTCTGATTGTAGCTTAATATTATTTAAGTGTCGGCACCATATATTTCATTAAAGTGGCAATATAGTGGCAAGCATAACGTTACTATCCTTCCAGAAGCCTACAAAAATTCATTTTCATGGAAAACTGTAAGAGTGATGGATATTTACGAATACGTGTAGCGTGTGTGTGCAAAGTTTAAAGAAAATATCACTTACACACTGTACACTTTACATTCTACGTACAAACACTCTAATGGGCTGAAATCATTCCCCACTCCAAGTTCACTGCAATTCTCCCTCAAGCTAAGGGGGCAAACTATGGAAGAGAAAGGGTTATTTGAACCGCTGTACTAGTATGTAAGACACGTATATAAGAGGCTGTAATTCTAATGAAGGGATCATTATTTGAATCGCTGTCAAACCAACAACATACAACGTACATACAACTCTGCCAGTCAGTTTGTCACTCTCTTCTCACGTTACTATACATTCTCTCGCTCAATAATATTATAGTGTAAAGTCCTCGCAGTGTTTGACATTTTGCAATTTATACAGCGTTCAGTAAGACTTAACCGAAGTATTTCTCTTCCAACCAACCCATGCAAAACATACCATTACAAACACTGATATGGGATTTTATGTTGTGGGTGGTCCCGCAGAGGTGGAAATCATCAGAGATATTTTCCATGATAGCATCCTTCTTTTTGTGGTCATTGACCGGTTTCGGGCGTTCGCCTATCATCAGGATGTTTTTTGTCAAACAGTGTAATAACATAGACTTGCACAGAGCAAATACAGTGATACACCTGACAGCGGGCTATCACGGAAAATATCTCTGATGGGATTTTATCCTTCGCAGCATGCATTTTTTTGTTAACTTTTCTCTAGCGAAGGATGAAAATTCGAAACCGGTCAGGAACAACCGAAGGATAAAATCCCAGTTTTTATCCAGCATTGTGGACCCATACACATATTCACAAACGCTATAATGCCTAAATGAGTGTTCCAATTAATTTTTTTGAGCCACAGTGGAGTTAGTTTTGTAGTCCCTTCTCTGCATTTACCTACCATGTAATCTGAATTCCTTTCGCATCCAGATGTCAGCAGTTGCTGAACTATGGTCTGGTACATTAGAAGTTACACTTTTTTTGACACTCCTATAACTCTGTAATACGCTATAATATATGAGCGTCAGTGTTTCCTAAAGAAGATAGAAACATCTTTTATTGACAGTTATTCTAGCTGCAAGTTCTTCACTTCCTTCATTCATCTAGGTTATCCAGGCTTTTGACATTTGATCTGCGACATACATTGGAATTCGAGGCTGCAATTGCAATTCTTTGTCTAAGAGCTCTTTTTTTAAAGATCGCATTTAATTAGTGATTCAGTTCCATAATTTTTGTAGCTGCCTTTATATCCCTTGAAAACTTTCCGGAAATGCGGTTCTGCTTCATACCATAATGTCTTTTATCGTCGTATATAGTGTTTGGTTAACGTTTATATAAACAGGGTGTCCCATTTAAACGGGCCACTTTTGAAATAACTCTTAAACAAAGAAAGATATCAAAAAAGGGAACATAACGTTTGTTGAAGTATTTGCGGAATTGCTAAGCAGGTTTGGATTAAGTCTTATCTAAGTGCTTCTGGAGCTGTTGTTGCCCTGGCATAATTTTTTTCTTCGAGATATTCCCAAAGAAAAGAGGGGTTAAACCTGGCGATCTGGAAGGCCAGCTTACCGGTCCCTGTCTCTCGATCCAGTGGCTATTGGTGAGATCACAATTCCGGCAGACATGATACGGTCAGCAAATTTATCTGTTGGGCTGCGACTGCGCTTGTCCGGTTAAGCGGAGGAGGTCATTTTGAATAAATAGGAAATATTTTTGTATAGATTTTTGTAAATAAACTGGAATATTGTTTGGTTTTAATGATATTTTATCTGATTTTTAAGTACCTTATGGTTCTAAAATAGGTTTTAAGTGTTGTCAGCATTTGAAATCTCTTATTTATTAGAAATTAATAAGAAAATCCGCTTTTTAATTTTTGTTTATGAAACAAAGAAATAGGGAAAAACGACGAAAATTTAATTTTTGTGATTGAATATCTCAGCAACGGTTTGAAATATTCAAGTAAAATTAACGGCATTATTCTTCATTTTTTAGTAGTTTTCAATACAGTAGTAAAAAGTGGGGGTCAAAAGTAAATCCGATTTAAGGTGTAAGGCGGCAATAAAATCAAATAACATTAACCCTATCATAATATGCGGCTGTGGTGTGGTGGCGTCGCATTGAGATAAGATCTGCTAGACTGCTGCTTGAGGATATTCAATGCTTGGCTTGTCTGGCGGTCACCGGTACGATGCGGACCACGCCAACAGCTGCAATAGAGACTTTATTAGGAATTTCACCGCTCTTTGTAGAGGTGAAAACTGTGGCAATGAAAGCCTGTTATAGAATTAAACAGGCAGGTTTTTGGCAGGGTAAGCGATATGGTCATTCTACCAGTCATCGTGAAATGCTTCTGAAGGTTCCTGTTACAGGTTTTCCTTGTGATAAAATGTTGAAGACATTTGTTTTCGAGTATTCTTACAGTGTCAGGTTACCTTCTAGGGAAGATTGGTCAAGATTTGGTCCGACTGGGGTGATAATTGATAATTACTTCCGGTGTTACACGGACGGTTCCAGAATGGATGGTAGGTCTGGAGCTGCGGTCTATTCTGAAAACGGAGATCATTTGGCAGTATCTCTTGGAGAATGGGCCACAATCTTCCAGATGAGGTTCACGCTATTCTTTATTGTATCGTGGTTGAGAGGGTACGTAACAGTAACTTAAAGGTGTTTGTATCTGCTCGGAGTGCCAAGCTGCGCTGAAGGCGCTGAGTTCATGTGTCTTTACTTCCAGGTATGTGTTAGAATGTTCTAAAAGTCTGAAAGAGCTTTCTTCTCTGAAGGATGTGCTTCTAGTCTGGGTGCCAGGTCACTTGGGAATTTTTGAGAATGAGGAGGTGGATAGATTTGCCAAATTAGCCGCCTCTCTCCCTTTCAATGGTCCCGACCCTGCTGTTGGCGTGTCTTCTGGCACATGTCTGTCAGGCTTCCAAACATGGACAGATTCACAGCATTCATCCTTATGGATGAGCTCAGTTGGTTTTCGGCAGTCCAAAATGCTCATCGGGGGTCCGGACAAGGCCATTAGTGAGACGTTGCTGTGTTTTTCACTGAGCGCTCTCAGGCATCTGGTTGGATCTCTTACTGCACATTGTGGTTAAAGGACACATCTCTACATAATGGGGCTCATGCCGGATCCATTTTGTAGAGTCTGTGAGACAGAGGAGGAAATACTCATCCATCTTATGACTGATTGCCTGGGTTGTGAGGAAATTAGGTTTAGGACCTTTGGTCGGAATAGGATGTCTGTGGATGTGCTTAGGCTATTTCCGCTTAAGGTTATTGTCCGATTTATTCGGACTGAGATGAATCTTGGATGGATTAGATCTGGGTCTGAAGATTTGTTCTAGACCCGGTTTGTTGTTGTTTTTCTTGGGGTCGCTGTATGGGTGGATAGTGTAGGTTTTGGTCCCTCCCCATAGACAAATCATAAACTAGAGCGCCAATACTTCAAGAAACGATATGTTCACTTTTTTGATATCTTTCTTCGTTTAAGAGTTATTTCAAAAGTGGTCCGTTTAAATGGGACACCCTGTATGTATAAACGATAACCAAACACATATAAGCATACATACATATACATAATATACATACATAAAAACATATATACATACGCACATATATATATATATATATATAAATTCATTCTCATTGTTGCAAAGGCTTCTTATTGCTATTTGCAAGCTAGATTACTAGAACTAGCAAGCGTACATCTACTCGAACCATAATGTCCAGAAACAATTTGATAAATTATTACAATTAATTACCAGAAGATGTTCCATATTTCATTATAAAGAAAGAAATGTTTTTAACAATTCATCGTGTAAGTAATTAAAGGAAAAAATACCTAACAATTACATTTAGCAACCCGCTGTAATCAAAAGATTTGAATAAATTGTTTTATCACTTTTAGGGGACGTTTCCCTTTTCATTCTCTCACTTTACCTCTTTTTTTTCTCTTTAATTTTATTTTTACGCCTTTTAGTAAATGAAGAGCGAGTAGTCTGTTGAACAAATGCCTCTCGGGTAGGATAGGCAAAAACAGAGTACCAGAGAGAGAGATATATGTAGAGAGAGAAGTAAGATAAAACATGTATAAAGTGAGAGAGTATGATAGAGTGAAAGTGGTAAGGGGCCGGTATAGAGTGAATAATGAGTCTACTATGTATATATAACCGGAGGAGGTAACGCTGTTTGTAGTTGGTGCTGCGTTAAAGGGAATGGTTTGGGTTAGTGATATCATTGCAGGAGAACGTTCTCTCTGAGATAAGGAACTGGTAAATTGCCCTGTTCGCTTCCTAATGTTTATATGTTTTTGATATTTTTATTTTTTATTTTTTTCAAGTTTAAATATCATCCAATTTAATACATCGAATACAAAGTAGTGCGAAAAAATTCTTTAAAAATATAATTTTTTAGAATAACAAGTTAAGGGGTGAGTTGAGCTCAGTAGTTAGCGTACTGGATTCCCACGAGGGAGGACACGGTTCTAGTCCAGCCGTACTGCCCTTAAATTTTTACTTCCTAGGAGCCTCTGCAGCACATTGTCCGATGATGAGCAATTTTGTCTTAACAATAGAAACTGCTCGGAGATCGGCCAGTGCACTAAGAAGACTCCGGTCGCTAACGCCCAAAAATGTAAACTCGCCTTAATTTAAGGAAAAAAAAGTTGAAGGAAAATCTTTTGCATTGTTTTCTGAGCAAAACGTGAACAACTAAAATCTCATTCTGTAACTGTTGAATTTGTGGTTGGGCTAGATAACATCCATGATTTTAAACGTCATAGCTTAAAATATCTTGTAGTTGCAGGCAAATCTTTCCACGAACTCAGCAGCCTTATTCAGACGTAGGATGAAAATCGAAACCGGTTAGAACCAACATAGCTAAGACGATAAAACACATCTTAATCTGTACAATCGAATTTTTGGTTACCCGAATTTCTTCAGATTAGTTGTTCATTTTAAAATTTCATTATTCTTTTAGGGATCATACATTGCGACCTGAAACTTCTCTTGTCTCCCCCCCCAACCCAGCAGTGCATTGCGCGTCTCCAAGCAGTGCTTTCTCGTTTCAGATAACATTGCCCATCACCAGAGAGTCAGCTGTAGAGTTTTCTGTGGACTCGGACCCGGGACCTCCGCATTGGAGTCTAGCACTTTGCCATTGACTAATTCTTTCCCTAATTACATAGTTAGTAGAACTTTGACGGTATTCTGAAATATCAATTTAAAGGAAAGACTGAAAATTCGCTCCCCTATTCCAGAAATTCATTTAGTAATATTGCCGTTCCGATTTGACGGATTTTGTCCGAAATTTATATTGAGATTCGAAGACAGTACACTTAATTTAAATAAGAGCAGTTCCGAGCCAGCAATATCTATCACCAAGCAATTTTACGACCGGAGTGACAAACAATGGAGGAATAAGGATAGAGAACCACTGAAGTGACACGGAAGAATCCACAAATCCCATCCCAATACCTTAAAATCCTCCGAATCATCATCTTCTTCTTTCTGAATTCTTGACAATTCTCACAGATTGATGTGACTAATTTATACTGGATAAATCTGGATAAGTGTTATATTCCTGGTAAGTTTCTCTATTTTTTTTTAAGTTATACTATGGTATTATTGTATATTCCATCATTAATACTTATTAATATCACATTTATTGCAAACAAATTAAAAATAAAAACCAAATAAAAAATATACACCTGAATGATATCTAAAATTACAATTTTCATTAATATTTATGCTCCTTTAATGACTGTTCCTAAAATGAATAGAATTTTTAGATATCAATGCATTTAGCCCAGCATTAGAGCTGTATTTACGCTTTTCTAGTAAACTAGATTCCCACCTGTTGTTGGATTAACTTTATAGCCAGCTACTTTCCTATAACTATGACATAGAATTAAACTTTTTGCTATAATCTAATTTACGGTATTAAGCCTAGTTGATTTATGTTCACAGGTAAGCTGCAAGCGATGAAAGGAAAAAAAAATCCTAATTATGTCAGGTATTTATGATTAAAATTAATTTATTCAGTTATTTTTATTTTAAGTAAACAATTTAATATTTGCTGTTGAACACCTAAATTAAAGTTTCAGTATTTTTTTTGTCTGATGCCCTAATATCCAGAAATATGAACAATTTGCTTTGCGCATGAGTAGTGGGATTTCTACAAGTACATTGTAAAAGCTCAATATTTGTGTAGGCCTGATCTTAAACATTATAATTTTTTTTTTTACTAAGGAAATATTCAGTATGGTGTCAAATTTTTTAGAAATTAAGTTTTTACCAGAAATACATATTTTGAGGTCCCCTGAATACGAAAATATATATTTTTAGCGAATGGGTCTATAAGTGTAAAATCAGGAAGTCCAAACTTGGCTCTTCCGTTTAGATGTTATCACCGCATCTGAACGACACCCGGAATTGCAACTTTACGAAAGGTTTTTTTTTCAGTTTTTCGCGATTTTCTTATAACTTTGTATACTAGCTACACACATAAATACCTAATCCCTTTTATTTAAAACATTTTCCTGAGAAAAATAGGATTTTGGAAGGGGGTGGGGTTGGTTCTGTGGGAACAGTAGCGTCATGCTTTCCTCTAAAGTACCACTTCAGTAGAATGTATGATTTTTAACACCTACCTAATACTAATATACATTAAAAGCATTGGCAGAATGCCAAATTTGAAGAAAATCGGTTAATTTGAAGAAGTGCAACTTTTGGAATTTGGCTGCAACAATTTACTTCAAACTGTGATTGTTCACTGCACAGATAAAAACATATCACTTTGGAATTTTATCCATCGTAGCATGCATATTCATTTTGATCCTGACCGGTTTCGGATTTTCATCCATCGTCAGAGCAAATTCACCAAGTTCGTCAATTTGCTCTGACGATGGATGAAAATCCGAAACCGGTCAGGATCAAAATGAATATGCATGCTACGACGGATAAAATACCAGAATGTTATCCAGCCTTGCGGACCCAACTACATATTCAACACATCACTTTTATTTGAAACATTTTCCAAAATATTGATTTTGAGAGAGGTTTTTAGAGGAGGTCTGTCTGTTAGGTTTAAAATTTAAACTGCACACAAGCTTTGTGGTTTTGACAGAGACCGCTCTGCAATAGCCCGATCCGGGTATACAGTCATAAACCCTACCATATTTTTTTTTTTAAGGCTGGTCTAAATAAACATTGTGAACGTTGCAATTTAAATGAAAATTTGTTAATTATATTATATTAAATAAGCCGCAAGAAAAAGTCGTGCGAGTGTCTCATACAAGATTTGTATACTTCAGAAAGATTTCGAAAACCATTACGCCAGTATTAATCTGTAAAAAATACCATTAAAATGAAATTATTTTTTATATTAAGAGAGGTAGCTTCTCCTATTTAATTCATTCTGGATATTATTCTCACAAGTTTTTAGGATTCCAAAAACTCAAAATATATACGGGGTGACCTAAAAGTCATTTAAAATTATTATAACTTTTGATAATTTCTTTTTTTTCAGATTTTATAAAGAAAGTTTGGGAAAATAAATGTGGAAAATTCACAACGGAACAACGAGCAAAAATCGCACAGTTTTATATTGAAAAATTAAAGATCCATTGTCTTAACTAGGGATTGTAAATTTACCGACTTTTTCATTTATCGGTAATTCGGTAAATGAAAATTAAAATACCGGTTTACCGGTAAATTACTGGTAAATTTATTTTCCTGAAAAATAAAATTAAGGTGATAAAAAATATAAGTCATTTTGATTTCCATTTCAAATTTTTCATTTCAATGATATAGAATATAAAAAATATAAAAATTAAAGTGTATTCTAAACAAACTATAATAATAACTTTTAGAAACAGAAATAAAATAATACAGAAAAATAAAAATACAACAGAAATAATATATAGTACCAAATACTATAGTTATTTTACAATAATATTGCATTAATGTCCTGTCATAATTTATTTATACATACATACGGGGTTGCACCCCATTTATGTAATTTTCTTATCAAACACATAAACACAACAAACACTATACGAGAAATAGACAAACTACAGATATGAAAGAGTAAAAAAATACTACATACAAAATACAAACTAGACTAGAACATAGAAAAAAAAATTGGGTATATAAAAAATATGAATATAAAAACAATAGTACTTAGAAATATAAACATTATACAAATATATATACAATTACAACTAACAAGAACATATACAAATATAAGGGACAATACAGTAAAAAATGTATAAGACTATGAAATTAATAAATAAGAGTAACCAATTAGAACCTAGGTAAAAGGGAGAGCGTATTTAACCAATTTAACCATCTATTATAAATCCAAGTATCTAGTAATAACTAATTAATGACTACTGCTGGCAAATGCAATAAATTTCATTAATGCTGGCAGGAAGATATCATATTCATAGAAATACTGTTTCCAAGCGACATAATATCGAGCGAGATAGATATCGAGTATCTATTGTAGGAACATGGAAGTCGATTAATCCCAGAAATTCAGGACAATCTATATAATGATGTATAAGTTTAAAAAGGAAAATAAGGTCTGCTGTTCGCCTTCTGAAGGATAGAGTACTCAAATTAAGGGAATCCAACACATCAGAATAAGTTAATCTTTCACTTCATAAACCCATCATTTTAGCAATCCTTCTAAGAAACGTATGCTGAACCCGTTCAATAGCATCAATGTGGATTTTATAAAACGGAGTCCAAACTGGAGAAGCAAATTCAAGTCGTGGACGAACCAAATGCAAATACAGTCTTAAAATACTGAAGGGATTTCTAAAAGAAGTGGAATTCCTAAAGACAAAACCCAACATCTTGTAACTGTTGCTGACTATCTTTTCAATATGAGAGCTAAAGGAGAGTCTAGAATCTAAGGAGATGCCAAGATCATTCACAGAATTATCACGATTTAATTGAGTATCATTGAGAGTATATTTAAAGTGCAGAGAAGAGCGTGATCTGAAAAAAGTAATTACTTGGCATTTCGAGATATTTAATTTAAGAAGATTATTTGTGGACCAAACAGAAAGTCTGTTAACAGCATCCTGAAGAACTTGGCTATTACGAGTATCCATGATTTCCCTAAATAGTTTAACGTCGTCAGCAAAAAGTAGAACAATTTGTCAGGGAACTATTGAACAATAAAAATAAAGGAACTAACAAAGGTTGTGTGCATCGCAATAATAGACAAGGAGGAACTCCATCAGGACGTGCAGAGTGATATTTATTTAAATGTTGAATAGCTTTCTCGATATCACACATTGAGATAAGGAAGGGGGTAAAATATTACTAGGTAAAGCAGAAGCCAGATTAAGAGCAGCAATGGAAGGTTTATCTTTTGAAAATACACTAGAAAAATGTGATGCAAACAACTCAGCAATTTCATCACCATAATGTGGTGTATCACCATAATGTGATGTATTCAAAATTGCTATTAATTTAGAAAATACGTGAAATATTTACATTTATTTAAAAAGGAGATATTTACTTACTCTTTAAGAAAAATCAGAGACATTTTCCGTGGTAGCCTGCTTCATTTTGTGGTCATCGACCGGTTTCGGGGTTCGCCCATCTTCAGGATGCGTTTTTCAGACAGTGTGACGACACAGACTCGCACAGAGCAACTTAGTTTCACACTAACTGAGACGTATTTTTAAAATAATCCTTATTTAAAGTATTTTAAAAATACGTCTCAGTTAGTGTGAAACTAAGTTGCTCTGTGTTGTCACACTGTCGGAAAAACGCATCCTGAAGATAGGCGAACGCCCGAAACCGGTCGATGACCACAAAATGAAGCAGGCTACCACGGAAAATGTCTCTGATGCTTTCCAGCTCTGCGGAACCAACCACCACAGCTTTAAGAAAAACATTGTTTGTAAATATTTTAAGCCTTTAAAAATCTCAAATCATATGCTAACTGTAACTAGCGCTTTCTGTACGATTTACAGTGACTCTCAAACCCAAGAAAGTTTAAATTAAAATTAAACAAAAAATATCTCACATAAAATTAATAATTAGGTCTATTGTTGCTTACACTTACCTGTTTTTTTTTATTTTCAATGTCCCTTTAGCCCTTTAAAAAATATCTAAAAACACAATATTTTCTACATAAAAATTTCTAGTATGGAGTTTTCATTTACCGAATTACCGGTAAATTTTTGAAATTTTCCGGTAAGTTTAACGAACGTTTTTTTGTCAATTTACCGGTTCACCGATTACCGGTTAACCGGTATAGAATCCCAAGTCTTACCACAAAGAGCATATAGGCGAGATTTTCATGTCAGAAAATAGCCCCTGAGAATCAATGATAATTCACTTGATTGATTGTTACCTACAGCAAGGCTCTTCTGTATAGCTGATTTGTCACGATTTGGTAGACTACTTAAGTCAAAACGTAAGCAAACATCGTTGCAGCCAGTTTCGAGAAAATCATGAAATACTGGGGGGGGGGGGAATTATTCAGTTAAGTAGAATTTTAAGTCCGAAATCTTTACGACAGATGCGATAGTAATACCTAAAATTGAATACTATGCTTCCTGCGATTTTTCGTTTTTGAGGATTGTCCAACCACACACATTCACATACAGCCCATCTTCTAAAAACTTTTATTTTAATACTCAGAGAATCACAAAACATGAATTTCCGGTGCAAATTTGACCCGATACTTTCTTTTAAATAAAGTAAACAAGAAAATTAAACAAGAAATTAGCTTAAATTTATATATATCTATCTATATAATAGAATAAGGTATTCCGGCTATTTGACATAGTAAAGAAAGTTGCCAAATTCATAAATATACAACTACAAACGTAACGATAAATTTTGATTTGGTGTTTGTAAGAATGTATACAATAGACAATACAATGTGTTGTGTAAGTGAACCAGTGTGTGTCTGAAGGCTGTAACAATAACAGAGGAAGAGAGAGAGGGTGAGTGAGAGATTTACAAAATAATAATATGACTTGGAATTTAGAGATTACCAAAGTAGTAAAATGGAAGGTACAAAAATAGATGAACGTATAATATAAGTTGGAGGGTTTATATAGCTGGGATATACAACGCAGAAACAGAGATCAGAGTGAGTTGAAACCCTCTTATTAGAAAGATAGCTCTATAGAGGATTCCTGGAAACCTTTTGGATTTGGTCCAAAAGTCACTAGTATAACACTTAGCCACCCAACTGAAAATATTTCCATGTTACATTGAGAATACTGCGGCATAATATTCGGCCATGTTACTACTGGGTGGACATGTAATTCCATTAATAATCTTCTTTGTCGTTGGGCATTACTTACACTCTTACACTCCATGTATAATATATTTATATATTTTCAGACTTTACACTCTCTTGGTATATTTTAGGCAATACATATTTTATACAATATATAAGAGAAAGTAAGAATGAAAATTATAATACTTATTTTTTGAGTAGGTTTATTAGCATCCCTATATAAATGTCCCTTATATTATGTACTTGATATTCCTCTTGGATATTAATGAGACGATTGCCGCAAGAGAAAGTTTTGGGATTGGATAAAATTTTTTGCAAATGAATTTTCACCAGAAATCCATGTATCGTATTATTATTATATTATTATTATTCAAAAGAATGGAGAACAACCAAACGCTTTCCAAAGCCTCTATGAGCCCATATAGCTACCCCAAAGAAAAATAACAACTAACGGATCTGAAACAAGTAACTAGAACTGGATTTTACCTAATTAAGATTCACCATAGTCCTAGACAAGTCGGACCAGAGCCAAAAAGGGAAACACAGATACTGTCCACAGACGTCCTGTTTTGACCAAAAGTATCCTGAACCTAAATTTCTCACCACCCAATCAATCTGTCATGAGATGTAGATATGGATGTTTCTTCCTCTGTCTCACAAACTCTACATAAGGGGTAAGTGGCATGAGTTCCATTAAGTAGAGGTGTTTCCTTAGACCATATTGCTCAATAAGGGATGCGACCAAATGCTGAGAGAAGAGGTCCGTGAAAGATACAGCAACGTCTCCAATAGCCCTGTTCGGACCTCCAATGAGCATCTTAAACTGCTGACAGCCCAGTGAACTTATTCATAGGAATGAATCCTGCCAAGCTTCCAATGACTGGTATAATGGATGAGTTGGATGGAGAGAAATGGTTTGGTTTGATGAGTTAACAAGACTTGGTTAACACTGTAATATATTGATGAGTTTGACTGACTGCCTGGACTTTACAGTAAAGATGGTAGTAAAGAAGGAAGAAGTAATGACACGTTGTGACTGTGAACTATCTTCTGAACTAATTTGAACTATATTTTCTCTGTGTCCCGTCGCTGTATTTATATAGTTTCTCCCACTCCAGTCCGAGAGAGTGTCTGGTATTTTGTTTCACTTTCTCTGGTCTCTTGGTTGCTGTTACATTATCGTAAATTATTAATCATTTGTAGATTTCTAATATTCACGGGATTTTGAGTATTACACTTATTTAGAAGATAAGCGGACTGTCTCATCGGCAGTTTTTTGCTGACCATCAATTGTGTAGGTAGTCATATTGTTAATTTTCGATAAGCGTTCTTTTAATACTATTAAATTACCGCCTATTGGGAGATTGTGTTGTTTCAGTATATTGATGATATCGGCTCTTTTCATAAAAAGGAAAAAGTCGATAAAGTACAAATGGAAATAAATTTAAGAATAAATATTAAAAATAGAAATGAATGTAAGATTACATTAAAAAAAATTAGTAAATATGTAAAATTGAAAAAAATGACTAACTTTTTTCTTCGAAAAATGTTGAAGCTGAAGCTGGATTCGAAAAACGCTGCCACCAGTATAATGGATGAGTTGGATGGAAAGAATTAGTTTGGTTTGATGAGTTAACAAGACTTGCTTAAGACTGTAATATATTAATGAGTTTGACTGACTGCCTGGGCTTTACAGTAAAGATGGTATATTTAGAGTGGAAGGAGTAATGACACGTTGTGATTGTGAACTATCTTCTGAACTATATTTTCTCCGTGTCCCGTCGCTATATTTATATAGTTTCTCCCACTCGAGTCCGAGAGAGTGCCTGGTATTTTGTTTCTCTTTCTCTACTCTCTTGGTTGCTGTTACTACTGGAAAATGTCCGCCAAAAATCAATTTTTTCGGAAGAAAAAATTTCAAATAAAAGTGATAGATTCATATATGCACAGAATATGCATCATTCCAGGTTTAAAGAGAAACCTGTTCTTAAAGTTACACTTCCGGTTAATCTTTGTTTTTTTTTAAATAGTTGGAATTCTAGCAATGGTTTTAAATGTGCCCTGACATTATGTGGTTGGAAGAACCATATATAGAACTGAATTTGGATCTCAGAGGAATGTTTTTAACGTTGCAGCACGCTCAGAATAATCATATAAACTCATACACATACACTAAAAACTAAAAAAACTTCTGCAGAACTGAAAAGCATCTTCGAAAAATTGAAGACATTATCATTACTTTCTCTTCCAACAATAAGAGAAAGTTAAAATTAATCTTGTTAAATCAATATAGAATACATTAGTTAAATACAGTTGTTATGAATTTCTTTAATAACTGTTTAACACTCATATAAATGCATTAATGTTTGTTTTATTTTATTTTTTTTTATTTAAACAAAGATTGAGTAAATATTTAAAAATGGTTCTCTTTACAAAGTAAATATACATTGGGATTGATTAAAAAAAAAAAAAAGTAAAAAAATAGCGGTATATTTAAAAAGGGATAATCTGAAACAAACAAAGACCATCCCAGTTGAATAGTAAATAAAATAAAATAAGAAATTATAGTGGGAAAGAAAGTGGGAAAATATTCAGGAAAATTTGTGGTTGTCAGACATGGGTTTTGAGAACTATAGTTAGTGGGATTCAGTGGGGAAGATCGAGAGGAGCAATGGAGGAGAGAAAGAGGGAGAGATACAGCCGGGGGGGGGAACGAGTGTGGGGGAGAGAGATTATGAGAATGAGTAGTGGTAAAGGACTGTAGGCTAATTACCCACTGTGCCGCACAGTAAATGTCCCCCCGGGGTGTGACAGGACATAGGACCTCGGAAATTAGACGGCCAGTTGCGTATAGCGTGCAGCTTACCTATATACAGATATGGATGCTGCGGGGGCATTTTAAATATAATACTTTTATTCCTTTTTTTACTTTTCGCTCATCAGTAAAATTATTTGATGGACTACAAAATAAACAGATGGAATAGGGACAGATCATTTAATATCATTAACGTTTATAATGATTAGATTTTTTACATTCTCTTAACACGTTGGATGTGGACCCTTCGGCCTGTACCGATACTCTGTGCTGAATAGATTTACTTGTTCAATCGTTTCTTTTTGCACTAATTCGATTGTATTATGACGTATTTTACCTATTCTTACATCCGTTCTGCGATTAACCAGGTGGTCGACACCCGCAACGCAGAAGAAGATCTCTTCGTGTTGCGGGCTGTCGACACTGTGTCGCATCTCTTTTTTTTTTTTTGAAAGCAAATAAAATTGGTAACATTTGTGATGAATGATGAAAAACTTAAAAATAATTCATAAAGAATACCAACATTTCAAAATAACACTTTTATTCTACAATAAAATTACAATATGCAGGTTTATTTTCTAAAAATAAATAAAAATTAAGTAAAAAGTAATAGTTTTTCAATACTCACTTTGAGCTCAGAATAGATTATTAAGAAATAACATTTCAAATTTAGTGCAAATATCCTAATAATACATGTATAATAATGTTATAAGTACAACCACGAAAAAAAATGAACAAAAAACTACAATTCCAGGCTGGAGGAAAAAAAAAAACTTTTTTTATCTTTCCACAGTGCGGGCAAGAGAGAACAAATGGCTTGAGCTGTGCTGGAAGAGTAGGGATAAATTCAAAGTAAACAAAACCAAGTTGACACGCTGTCGACATTCGCAGTCAACGTGTTAATATTGGAAGTGATGCATTCCATATCATATTTACGAAATTGCGTTTTCACCGGAAATACGTGTTTTGATATATACATGAACAGGAAGAAGTGTTTTTAACAAATTTTTACATATTCATGCTCAAAAATTTTAATGATAACTGAAACTTAGTATTCCCAATTCACTACTACTAATAAGGCCAGATCCGCTCGTTGGATTGTAGCGTCTTTGAAGAAAAGAGGAAGAATAATGCATCTGACACGAAGGTTTCCAGCAAAATCCAATAACCGTATTTGGGATTTTACTGAATTTTTTTGGTACAGTTTTTCGCAATTTTGGGTGGGTAGATGACACTGCCATAGAAGGCAGATTCCTTGAAACGACGGAATATCTTCCAATACCATTTTACTTGAATGCAAGGGTAAGCCTTAAACTAAACTAAATTTTAGTAAACTTTTTAGGTTTAAAGAAATTAGGTCAATTAGATTTCTATAATTGCAATAAGGGAAAGTCGAGTGAATGGTCATACCAGGTGTTTTGCGGGGGAAG
Organism: Triatoma infestans; assembly: GCA_011037195.1. NCBI lineage: Eukaryota > Metazoa > Arthropoda > Insecta > Hemiptera > Reduviidae > Triatoma > Triatoma infestans. Next base: position 144,837 of record JAAEAF010002489.1, on the reverse strand, counting down.
GGAGAGGATAGTTTTAAAGTTAAATAGGATGAACTTTGGCCTAATTCTAGGTTATTTAATGTAAACCAAGTCCTCTAGCACTTTGTGGCGATACAACACAGAAGTTTCTACTGTTTATGAATACTTACCACGCTAAGTTACAATTTATTAAAACTTATTTTTGGATTATATATCTTTCATTCTTAATGTTGTTAATCTTTAATGAACCGTATTTTGTTGGCCTACAAAAATAAAAATAAAAAAAAATCTGGTGTGAAACACTCACACAACTTTTCTTACTCCACTTCTCAAAATGATAATTGACAAATTTTATAGTTTGTGTACCAAATTTAATGAAATTCGTCGAAAACTGAAAACACTGTTCAGTAAAAGCGCACTTCCGGTTTACTAATTTTCTTGAAACTCGGAATTTCAGCCATCTATTTATTTCTAACTAATTATGGTTGGTTGATAGAATTGTATAATCAACTAGGATAGCACTTTGACGAAAATCTAACCCAACCCCTCCCCTAAAAGTGCCCTTAAAAGAATTTTCCCAGATAAATGTTTTAGTTAAAAGTTGTAGATCTTTGCATGTTTAGTTTATATACGAAGTTTCAAAAACATCGTCGGAGCCATTTTTGAGAAAATTGCGAAAAAGTAAATAAATCATTTAGTTAACTGGTAAAGTAAACCACTTCCGGTTATCCGATTTTTTTCAAACTCGGAATTTCAACAACATATTTAATTCTAATTAACATTATTTAGATTACAGAATTGTCTAAAAAACTGAAATAGCACTTTAGATGGAAACCTAATCCCACCCTTCCCCCAAAAGTGCCCTTAAATGCATTTTCTCGGAGAAATATTTCAAATAAAAGTTGTAGCTCTTTGTATGTGTAGTTGATGTTGAAGTTTAAAGAAAATCGTCGGAGCCATTTTTGAGAAAATCGCAAAAAAGTAAAAAATCCAACTTGTAAAGTGGTACTTTCGGTTGAGGAATTTTTACAGATAACGTAGTGTCAGATCCCACGGTGATACCTAAACGGAATATCAAGTTCCAACTTTCTATAGTTTATCGTTTTTGAGCTATGCTGTTCACATACAAACCACATACATACACACACACACACAGACCATTTGCTAAAAACCACTTTTTTGGGCTCAAGGGACCTCAAAACGGATATTTCGGGTGAAAACTCGATATCGAAAATTTGACCCGATTACAATACTTCCTCTTACTAGGGAGTAAGAGAAAGTAAATAAATCTGGTGTAAAACACTCTCACACGTAGCTCACTAGTCTCTCACTTCTCTCACTATTTGCTTTTAATTTACTTGCAAACTAAAACGACTTTGCCCACTCTCAAAAACCCCCCTTAAATGACCCGAATTAAGTAATCAGAAAAAGTGATAGGTCTCTGCATGTTGTATAGTTAGTGTTGCAAGTTCAATGAAACCCATCAGCGTTTTTATGGAGAAAATCGTAGGAAATAAAAAGAAATAACTGTTCGTCACAACGCACTTCCTGACAATCGATTTTCCACTCTAACTGGGAATTTTCACAACATATTTAATTCTATTTAAATATTTTATTCCTACTTAAATTCTATGGATGATAGAATCGTACAATCGAAATTAAAATAGATTTTAAAGAACCCCACCCACTATACCCAAAACCACCTTAAATATTTTTTCGGAGAAATGTTTTAAATAATAGTTGTAGCATTCTGTATATGTACTTGATATACTAAGTATAAAGAAAATCGTTGGAACCGATTTAGAGAAAATCTCAAAAAACTGAAAAAAATATTCGGATGTTGATCTTCCCTAAGTAAGTGAATAGTTTTTAGTAGGGAGATGCGTTACACCTTACATGTTGTGTTGAATGACATAGCTATGGGCGGATGACGTAACAGTTGAGTGGTTGTCTTATTATTGCGCTGCCAGCAATCCATTACATCACAATACACCAGCAATCCGACAAGAATTCACTGTTTAAATTCGTTAACCGGAAATGCAACCAAAAAGTTTATTTTCTTGAAAATCGTTCCCATCGATTTTCATTAATCTTGTACGTTTTGAGTACGTACTTTTGAGTCTATGTAATGGGTATTCTCTATGTTGCCATACAAATAGGACGTAAGGAGCTTTATGATTCACTTTGGGCCGCCTGTGTTGTTTCTTTGAAATCATTATGATTGCTATCATTACTTTTGTTAGAATTTACAACTCTGGTAGCTTGGAGTTAATTCAGCTCGGTAACTTACTTTTGTAAATGAAAATGGAAAACCTGTAGCAAATTTTGGTGAAACAGATAAAATTTAATGATATTTAGTATAATAATAATGATGTGTAAGAACCGAGCAAACTTTTTTCTTTTTTTTGTTGTAACGTAGTAGAGGATCCATAAATTAGGTTTTGCGGGAAAGAGGTAGTCAGTTGGAAGAAGGTATTACCTACAGCTAGAGGCAAGCTGGGTCTATTAATGGGAGAAAGAGGTAAAGGGCATCAAAAGTACATCAGGCCGGTCATTAGTACCCACTTGAGAGTTACTGTCTAAATATCAGTCTCTGCCGTTGTGCGCGCCACTAGTGGGTCAGCTACACAAACCTCGCCCTCTCTGACAATCTCCCCTAGTGTTTGTTCCTTATACTCCTTCCTGTCTACTACCTGTTCTGCAGTTACTATTACCGTATTTATCATTATACTTATAATCTTTCCTATGTACCTCCAATTTCAACCTTGTCTTACTGTGGATTATTTTCATGATCTTCCCCATTCTTTCTCTCACATTCTTTTATTTGTCCCATCTGTCCGAAATGGCACATTATTAAAGTTCAATGTCCCAAGAGAAGAAAAGCAAATTTTGGATTGAGATAATAATAAAAATAAATTATCCAGAACAAAAATCATAAATCTAATTTTCATTTCTCTAGGACCTTAAAGGGGAACTTATGAAATATGTATTACATATAAATCATGAAAATGACTTGAGCCGCTAAAAATAATTAAAAATCTACAGATAAAGCTAAAATACAACGTTTGTCAAGCTTAAACACATTTCAGAGGAGACGAAAGCTATCACAAAGATCGACATTGCTTCATCTACTGTAGAACTGAAACTCTGAAACATTGTGCATTTTTAATAAATCAAAACAAAGAAATCCCCTTATTTCCCCACCACTTTCGTCAGGCCAGATCAAAGAAAACAATTCCTTTGTGAAAAAGCTTCTCAGACAGAGAAATAATAAAATGGGAAATTCATTTTCATTTTCTTCAAATAGGATTACCTATAAGCTCTAAATCAAATACAAATCTTTACAGAATTCTTGTATGATTACCTGTGGAATTTATTGGCCATTTGTTTGTGAAAGCATGCTGAAAAGATAAGATCCCCACCACCAACGATTTGATCATAATTTTATTTCTCCCATAACCAGGGAAAATTACGAAAGAATTGTTGAAGATTTTCTTTTAAATAATCGTTAAAATAAAATTTATTAGAACTTGTTACTTCCTCTTATTTTTTGAGAACAGGATGTATTACGATTATGCCAAATTTTCGAAATTGAGTTTTTAGCGGAAATACATGTATTTCTTTAGGTTCCCTGAGTTTGGGTTCCGGTGAATTTGAAAATGAAAAATAGTGAGAAAATTTATTTGAAACATTACTTTTATTTATATGTAGTTATATTAATGAAGATATAATATTATAAATTTTAGTGGGCATATAATATATTGTGTAATATTAATAACAATGTCTGCGAATAGCATTATAATATGCCATCATAATCATTATAATAATAACATAATGAAATGTTTTAGTTAATCGAATTAAGTTTTGAGCGCTACAATGTTAACTCTGCTAATGTATTGTTATAAATAAGATATAGCGTCTTCGGCGAAGGGGAGTAAGAGACAATATCACTAGATTAAAGTCTCTGCTGCACATATTATACAGAAGTAGTAGGGAACCACTTCCTGTTATAGTATAGAATTGTCTATGATATTATTATATAGTACAATACTTGCTTATACAGACACTATGAAAAGGAGATAATGATATTTCAGCATCTTATCTGATTAACATTTAATATTAGTGTTGTTGGGAATGTTGAAACTGTCACTGAATACACTTAAGAACTTTATTATATTGTATTAGTTTAGATTGCATTGTGTATTATTTAAATTAATTATATCCTTATAACTCTAATATTATATAAGTTATAATATCGAAACTGATCCGAATGATGTATTGTACATAATTGAAATAATAACAAAAACAAAAATTTCGTGTAAACACGCGCACGACTTTCTCTTACCCCCCCCCCCAATTAATACAATTTTATTTAAAATATAATTAAAATTATTATGCTTGGAAATTTTTAACTAGGTTGGTCATAAAAAAAATGATCATACATTATACATCTGTGGTGGCCTCTGTCTAAATACCATGTAGCGCCAGTTTTAATTTAAACTTAACTGAGAGGCCTAAAACACGCTCTAAAATCAATTTTTTGGAAAAGTGTTTCAAATAAAAGTGATTTTTCTTTAAATATGGTGTATAATAAATTAGAAGAAATAAAAATAATAAATAAATGGTGGCGCCTAGAGCAGGCCAGTAATTCACCACAAACTCCTGGGTGTTTTTTATTCAAATGTATAATATGTGATATTTAATTAATGTGTAATGCTTGAAGAGTGTGAATCAAAAAGCGTTGAACACTGCACAATCTGGTGCAAACCTCCACACAAAGAGCACTTTAATTGACAAGCTTGAGCTGTTAAAGAAGCAGAATTATATTTGGATTTAGAGAAATCAGAAAGCTTACTATTCTAAATAGGTTTGGACTTCCTTTTAGGACTATTGGCCTTGTTCGGTACTGAAAAATCCTCAGAATTAGCTTCTTGCTTTCGTTCAGCAAAGTGAGTTAGAAAAAAAATAATTTCTGAAATGTGTGGTACTTTATATTTCTGTATGTAGGAAGTAAAGGGCACTATACTTTTTGTGTTTATTTATTTACAGCTGCTTGTTGATAGGCATTATTCAACAAACCCTTGTCCATTTTATTCTTTGGGCTATTAAATTTTAAATTATATGATTAAAATTTTTAAAATAATAATATTTATTAGATTTTAATATTTGAAATAAAAAATGATCAAAATTTTTGGATATACTCGTAGTGCTGTTTACCTCAGACAAGTTAATATCTCTTGATTCATAGTACCATATGCTTCTACGTGTAATTGTTAATAAAAATGCATTCTACAATGTGTAACTTTGATTTATTTCACTCTCATTACAAATATTACACAATGAAGGGATAAATTTAATAATAATAATCTTGAGGTACAAGGAACTGTCTGCAGATGGCGCTGGTAGCGTTCGCAGTGCACAAAGAGGCATATGGCTTCAAGTCCACATGGTGCCTTTTGCCTCTAAACAAAACGTGACATGATGCCATTTACAAAGTGCATATTTCTGTTGTTATCTGAACTAGGACATAGTGCCCTATACACGTGTACAGTAAAAAATTGCAGTATAACATACATTGTTATTCCAATTTTGTCAGAAACGGAGTGCCTCCGACATCTGTACCTCCGGCATACAAATTTATCCTTTAGTGTTCCCTCGAATTTCTCCCTCAAAGGGACTTCGAGTTGGAACAAAAGATAGTAAGTGTATATAACACGATAAGGTTCATCTACCTGAAGTGAGGTAAGAGAACTAAAATTCAATTCGTAGGCGTCAATTAATTGCCGAATAGAATCCGAGGATTTTTTCACCGCCTTGGGGAGGTTTCACAAGTTACGACCTTAAGGGCAGTTTCATAGCTTTCATCATTAAAGAATAATGTACACATTTTATCATAAGCCTGACCCGCTAAATGATTACTTAAATATAGCACTTTTTGTGCAGTGGATAATATAACGTTGTTTTGGACAAGTGTCATGAATTTGTTATAAAATCCATCCCAATTGGAAGTACCGTTAAATTTTGGCAAAGTTAAATGAGGCGATTCAGACAAATTTAATGATGTTTCATTCAACGGATTAGATGCTAAACTCAATCTAGCGTCTAGAAGAGTTGAGCTAGCAAGAGAAAGTGAAGTAGCAGCAGAGAGAAATCTATGAGCAAGAAGCTCCCCTCTACCCAATAATTGCTTAAATTTTATATATTATGCCTGCCATCAATATTTCTTCAGGCAGGCCATCCGGTAATACTTCCAGAATAAGGTAGGGTTCCAGGTTTTCACTGGCTGATGTATGTGAAGCTATGCAAGTAACAATGTAGCATCTAAGTTTAGAGAAGGGCGATCGGGAGTTAATTTCTCTAGACCCGACACAATTGATTCAAGCGTGCCAGTAGATAAGGAAATCTGCTGGGTAAACAAAACCGCAGTTAATTTTTGAGGTGCCATAATGGGGTGCTACTGGTAGCAATTAAATTTGAAACACCCAAATTAAGAGCAACAACAAAGTAAGAGAATGTGTAAATTCCAGAAGGGAATTTAATAATAAACGTGTTAGAATTTACGGCAAAGATTTATCAAAAAATGTATAACCAATAAATAAACACGAAATCAATAACAATAAAATTAAATCACGTAAAAGGTAGCAAGAGAAAAGGTTAGATTGAAACGTTAAACTTGTCTAATCAGCTGGTCAGAGAGCGCGCTACTTATATCGCTATAATGGGCACTATATAACTTAGAGAATCTAGCCAGATAACTATCTAAGGGGCCATGAAATAAAATATGGCTACCACTCTAACTAACAAATTTTCATACGGCTGCTAACTTCAAAACACATCTTTTTTTAAAAAAAAGCATTCGTAAGAAAAACTACATAATTCAAAATTAAATGAAATTTATCACAGTAAGGGTGAAAAATTGGGCCTCTGGTAGGCTATATATAATAAATAACAGGAAAAAATTAATAATAATAAAAGTGAACTCTGTTTAGTAGACAGGCTCTTAATAGTAAATACGGGAAAAATAATTAATAATGTAAATTGAAGTGAAATACTAGGATGGGCTCTAATTGATAGAAAACGGCAAAAATATAAATTGAAATGAAAATATTGAGTGGACTGTATATAATATAATATATTGAGCTTGAGCAATATGGGAAACTAAAATGTATGTTAATTATGAGAAAAATGAATAGATAAATTAAGTTAAAAAATGGGTAGCAAATATGATATATCACTTTCAACAGCCAAAGGAATGGTGCTTACCTTAAAACGCAGAATCCTGGTTCCCAATGCAGGAAGATCCATGGTCCTTCGCCCATATCGGTGAGGTTATAGGAACAAGGAAATAACTCGTATATGCGTCTAACTCTGGAGTCTTGATCCATATATTGCTACTTGGCTGATGATTGTAGATAATAATTAAATGGGCCCCCAGAAGCTGCACGGCAGGAAACCAACCATAACCACACACAATTAACCTATGCAGGCCGAGAGAACCGGAGGCGCTTACTCGACAAATAACCAGCTTATTAACGCTACCCAGGAAAACCAGTAGTGGCAAACTTGGGTTTTCACAATTAAGGGCAACCGCACTGGCCTGAACTATATAGACAGATTTACTACTGAGAGTGCTGCATTACAACTTTTTTGTTTGAGTGTTACAAGTTGAGAGGGGAGAAAATACCTAAGTACCCCCCTCTCAACTCTTAGGACACAGCCTAATAAATTAGTAAATTATTATCAAGGTAGTAATTTACCCTTCCCGAAATAAAATTATTGTACGCTGTTGGCGGCAAATTTAAATGTGTATTAAATACCGAACATATGGAATTGTAATAAACCAAATAAACCACATCAATATTGCATAGGTTTTAGAACCGTACATTGTTCTAATTGGGGCTTTAAAGGTAGCTTAACTTTGCAGATCTCTCAAGTCCCCATCAAAAACCAATTTTCCTGAGAGTACTATAATGTTGCCTACAATAATGTATTGATAATGTCGAGTTTCCGGTTCGTGATGGATGTTGACAGAAACAGACGTTCAAGCTATACATTTGATGCGTTATTTGTTTTTATGTTATTATATTAAGTTCAGAGTTTAATTTATTTTATATATATTCATTTAATAACCTGCATGCTTGTAGCAATGTTGATAGCAAATAGATTATATGAGGTTTGTTGTGGAAAAATTTAAACAGGTTATAAAACCAAAGTATTATTGCGATTTCAGCGACCATATATACGATTCACAAAATAAATAAACTTATATGAATTTCATTTCACCGACAAAATACTCGTCCTAAAAATAAAAACCATATGTGAGACCTCCTTCTAAACAGTGAGTCGAAGGGAAAAAAAGTTCACAAAACAAATAAAATTGCCAATAGCATTATCAAATATGCAAATAAGCTAGATTGGGTTTTTGGTATTAACCGATAGGCGCCATTTGATTCCTATTAACTAAATATACATAATATGGGATGGGTTTAGATGGTTCAAGCTTGTGGTAATGAAAAGAGGACGGAGAGTTTACCCAATGTTTGTGTGTGTGTATGTATGGATGTATAAGTATAGATTACGATAACTGGGTATTATTTGGATAGGTTAACATTGGGCAGATTATCATGGGCTTGTGGTGCCTTGCCGTTAAACTATAATTGTGGATAGTATTGGTGGGGAATTAATAACCAATGTGAATGGTAGTACACTTTACTATTTTACACCACTGAATCGAACTCACCAATTTGAGTGTGTGTGTGTGTGTGTGTGTGTGTGTGTATGTGTATGTGCGTGTTTTTGCAGCCTGATTACAATTGCATGGTATTTATCGTGGAATGAGAGTTTGCAGGAGAGTTTTTGTGCGCTTTAACTATTCAAGGCTCCCTGCCAAATTGCACACATATTCTCTCTCTTCTTAACTGACCCTATTTTCCAATAGCAAATATATTTGTAATTGATATTCTCCTGATATCTAGTTTTTTGTTCATCCCGCCATCCCATTATTACTACTGGAGTCTGCGATGGAAGATAAACAGATTGTCCAACTATTAAGTGAAAATATATGTTTCTCACTGCTATTATTTATTTGTTTGTTTAGAGATAATTGCATAAAATTGATGATATTTTTTATTGAATAATCATGATACTTATATTCTCATTTATTCATAATCTTTGCCATACTTTCTCTCAGGTCATCCTAATTTTTGAATTTATCAACTTCACATCTTTATCTCTTTCTGACAATCACTCGACGCTTGATGAATCCTTCACATAACTATGATCCTGTTGACATTTCAAAGTTTATCTAGCAAAATTAAGCTAATGCCTACCCGAAGCCTTCAGATTCCAGCTTTTTTATCACAGATGCTCCTAGCTAAGTCTAAATATCCAATAGATTGCAGTAAACATGTTAGAGGAAATAGATAGATAGATTCTATGGGGGTTGAATATCAAGCCGACGCCCTGCGACCCTTATGTGTTTGTTGTGGCGCCCACAAATGACAGTCAGTCCTGGAATTAATCAACATTTTCGCTTGCCTCTGGCATGGAAGAGTTTTCACCCACCATTCTTGGGACAAAGGGAGTAGTTTGTATCCGAAGTAATCTTGGAGGTACCATGATAACTTCGATAGGCTGGCATTGAAAATATTGAGTGCAGCGAACGGTGGCGAGTTTTCTTAATAATTGCTGGCTTACTGATTGATTATAGAATCAGTCAGAAAAATTTAATGCTACATAGTATTATATCTCAATATTAAATCTCAGAAAAGTGAAAAACTGTTCAGTTAAAACATACTTCCGGTTAACTAATTTCTTTCAAACTCGGAATATTGGCAACATATTTAATTTTATTGAAAATGATTTAGATGATACAATTATATAATGAAATAACATTTTAAAGGCAATCATAACCCCAAACTTTCTTAAATGAATTTTCCCAGAGAAATGTTTCAAATAAAAGTTGTAGCTGTAGTTTTGTGGTATATCTTGTTAATATACCAAGTTTAAAGAAAATTGTTGGAGTTATTTTGGAGATCGCAAAAAACTGAATAATCTAATTATAATGTGTTACTTCCGGTTGGGGAATTTTAACAGGTAAGTTCCTATCGGATACCATGGTGATACCCAAACGGAAGGTCAAGTATAAACTTTCTGCGATTTTTTATATTTGAGCTATGCTGTATATAACAATAAACACACACACACACAGATACAAGACCATTTTCTAAAAACCATTTTTTTGGTCTCAAGGGCCTTCGAAACATATATTTTCAGTGAAAACTCGATATCGAAAATTTGACACGATTGCAATACTTGTTCTAACAGTGGTTAGAGAAAGTAAAAAAAAGAAAACCAAACAATGACGTCATCGTACTTAGGTTGACCGAATACTAGAACTACACCATATTATCAAAATTTAAAAACCTACCTGCATGGACAACACTTTCACCTGCACACACAACATTCACACTATACATAAAAGGCCTTGGTGGGGGGGGGTAATGTAAATCGCCTCCTGTAGTGCCTCCTGGTAGCGTTTTTGAGCTCACCTCGTAATGGCCAAACGATCAATAATTTAACGCATTAAAAAGCTGAGGGCACGCGATGGGCCAGATTACTGGAGGTGGATGGTCGGGATCCCCGCTGTCCTGTCAAGACGCGAAGCGGTGGCTTTGTTTAGGTCATCCGCCGGACATGATTACTTGCAAAGCCATATACATGGAATTGGAGTAGCCGAGACCCCAATTTGCCGGCTATGCCAGAAAGGAACTGTGGACTCCCACACACATTGATTTATATAGTTTAGTATGACAAATAAATATTTGGCTGCTACTCGTAAAATGACCAAAGTTGTCAATGACAGCGCGAACGGAAAAAACTACAAGGCTTGCTAGATAGAGTCGGTGTGTGCAACTAATTGGATTTAGCACTTTCACACATTGTACACTTCACAGACACGACTGTGTTCTGTGTACAAACCTAAGGGAGTGACAATAGATTTTCAGATCGCAGCGATTTTGGCTTTTTACAAAGTCAGCTTTATTGCTAACACAGTTCCATAAACACCTCTAATTAAACAAACAAAACAACTCGAAATTGACTTTTTAAATGATAGTGCTTTGAATTTTGTTTGAATAAATAAATAAATAAAATATAAATAATACAAAATAACATTTTGTTTTATTCCATGATTTACATTTAGTGAAAGAGCTATTTTATTGTAAAACTAACAAATAACAAACAAGGAAAACTGTGGCACTTCGTACAATATTACCTAGCAAGGGGCGCGAGTTCTATATCAAAAAAGCATTTTTATCGTAGCTCTATAGTTGTTTTATGTTTTGATGTTTTCTTTTTTTTTTTTTATAATACATTTTCTCTTCTGTTTCATGGTAAGAGAAACAAAAGCAATTTAAATATCTCATAGTGTCTATTATTTTACAAATACGTAGGTAAATATATTTTTTTTATATCTAGCTAACAGGCACAATTATTTACTTATATATAGGTATGGTAGTAAATTATCATTTTGCTTTAATCATTAAATTGTTGTTAATCCTCGTTCATTTATTTACTGACTTTTATTAAACTGTACTATATAAAAACAGTATCAAATAAATTTAATTAACAAATTATAGTAAATTTACATTATTTTCTTTCTCTTACTTTTATAAGAAGAAAAAGAAGAATTACGATGGTGACAGATTTACGCGAATCAACTTTTATGAATTCGAAAAAATATCTGGTGCGAAACACTCGCTCGCCTTTCCTTCACTACACATTTAAGCGATAAATTTCTTTCAAACTTATAATGTTTACTAAGTGTTTATTTTAGTCTAATGTCTATTGTTTACTAAGTGTTAATTTTATATCTACGAGTTAGAGAATCTAAATTTAATAAAACAATTTTTTTGTATCTTTTTTTGAGGAAGGCACAACCTCATTCCTTCCCCAAAATTCCCAATGATTTTTCTCAGAAAAAGTTGCATACAAAAGTGATTTTGGATGTATAATTAGTATACCAAGCTTAATGAAACCTTTTGGTGTCTTCATGGAGAAAATCGCAAAAACTAAAAAAAAAAAAGAAATTTTCAGTGAAAGACTTACTTCCGGTTCATCTAATTTTGATCGAAAACTTATTAATCAGTCACATTTAAACAGAATATCGAGCTTGAACTTTTTCTGACGTTCCGTTTTACTTCCTCTTACTCCTAGTAAGAGGAAGTATTGTAATCGTGTCAAATTTTCGATATTGAGTTTTCACCGGAAATATCCGTTTTGAGGTCCCCTGAGTCCAAAAAAGTGGTTTTTAGCAAATGGTCTGTATGTGTGTGTGTATGTGTGAACAGCATAGCTCAAAAACGAAAAAATCGTAGAAAGTTCAAACTTGATATTCCGTTTAGGTATCACCATGGGATCTGACGGTGCGTTATGTGACAAATTCCTCAACCGGAAGTACCACTTTATTAGTTGTTTTTTTTTTTACGTTTTTTGCGATTTTCTCAAAAATGGCTCCTGACGATTTTCTTTAAACTTTATATATCAACTACACATACAAAGAGCTACAACTTTTATTTGAAACATTTCTCCAGGAAAATTTATTTAAGGGCACTTCTGGGGGAGAGGTGGGGTTAGGTTTCATCTAATGTGCTTAGACAATTCTGTCATCTAAATAATGTTAATAAGAATTAAATATGTTGTTGAAATTCCGAGTTTAAAAAAAATCAGATAACCGGAAGTGCGTCTGTTTTGACACTTTACTAAATGATTCTTTCATTTTTTCGCGATTTTCTTGAAACTTTGATACAAAATAAAAATGCAAAGATCTACATCTTTTATTTTACGACATTTCTCTGGAAAAATTCATGTAAGGGCAGTTTTAGGGGTGGGGTGGGGTTGCAGCTTCCCCTAAAGTGGTATCATAGTTGATTATACAATTCTAATCATCCAAACAAAATTAATTAGAAATAAATAGATGGCCAAAATTCCAAGTTTTAAGAAAATTGTAAGCCAGAAGTGCGCTTATACTGAACAGTTTTTTTCAGTTTTCGACGAATTTCGTTATATTTGGTGCACAAACTATAACATTTGTCAATTATAATTTTGACAACAGAAGTAAGAGAAAGTTGTGTGAGTGTTTCACACCAGATTTTTTGAGTTATTTCCAGATACAGACAGTCAGACACATAAATAAATTTTTTAAGAAATCCTGCCTTATTGTATCGCAGTATATATTCCCGGTGAAAACCAGATATTGATAAAAATTGACATAGCAGTGGAAGTAAGTGAAAAAAAAAAAGTCATTTTGGAGAAAATTGTAAAAAACTGAGGAGCAAAAAATGCATTGAGTAAACTCGCACTTGTGGTTGATGAATCTTCTTGCATTCCTCCAAATAACACGACATGATAAAAGTGTCCGGACCAACAAATTTTCTCGACATTGCCTACAAGTGAGACTTCCAATTATGTTCACTTTATATATCAGCACTTTTTTTCCCCCCATCCAGTAAACCCGTGTGTGTATACTAGGAAAACAATTATTCTCTCTCCGTAAACTATTTGGTTAATAGTTTGTTACATATATTCACAGAATTATTTGTACCTCCCTTCCATAGAACCAACTGTTATTATCTTTGATGTTAATAAAAACTCACTCTGTCATTTTGCCAAATAGCCACACTTTTTAGTAAGTAAAAATCTCTATTTCTTCGTATAGCCTCGGATTATTTACAGTGAATGTGCTACGTGGTTTATTGGCTTTTTATACCATTTAGATATTATTTTGGGAATATCGATTTGGTTAATTTTGAAATAGTTCGTTTTCCTTTGGAGGAGGGAGTGATTCTGGAAATTGTGCCAAAAAAATATCTGATATGAAACAAACACAGACGACTTTCTTTTACTACTTAGTACAACAAAAAATTGGCAGTATTTCTTCAAACTTGTCCAAAATTCTATGCCATAATTAATTTATAATTTTTCTCTGCAAATAACTAGATAGAAATGTGATTATTACATTGTTGTCCAGAGACCAGCTTCTACATGGAATAACGCTTGAAATCTAATGTCTTCAATTATCCAGCATCTCCACAAATTAATTTTTCTTTCGGAAAAAATGTATCAAATAAAAATTATAGGTTTATAATATTATGTACATTTAGCAAAGATTCCAAGTTTAGAGAAAGTCGTTGGAGTTTTTTCGAGAAAATTCTAGTAAACTCCAAAAATATTAGTGAAGTCTTATTATGAGGTTAACCGATTTTTGATCAAATTTGAAATTCTAGATTAATACCATGTAGTTGTAATAGGATCCGAGGAGAGTGGTCCAAAGCAGAGAGAGAGAGAGACAGGATCTCTCTAGTTTAGGTCTAGCTTAGGCCAGACTAGAGTGGAAGAAACTGTTTAAATACAGCTGTGTCAGCCATAGGAGGGAGTCTACCGACAGGCTTGCAGCAGTTTCATACAGCAGTCACAGCGCGTCATCAACCTTTCTCTTTACCTCTCATTACCATTTTATATATTTTAGCGTAAAGTCCAGTTACTTTGGCTACTTTTCTATTATACAGTGTTCAAGTTTATTTACTTATTTAACCCATCATGTCTCCCCCTCAAACCCATTATATAATTGTTTAACCATACATTGCAATGATGTGGCATTTTATAGGAAAACTTTTCACACCTCAATGGGCTGTCGACAGTCTAAGATGCTCATTGGGAGTCCGGACATGTCTCTTAGTGAGATTTTGTGATGTCTTTCACGGACCTTTTCTTTTAGGCATCTGGTTGCATCTCTTACTGCAATGTGAACTAAGGAGACAGTTCTACATAACCACTAGGGGCCAGACTCCCTTTTGTATAGCCAGTGAGTAAGAGGAATATATGCCCATTCATCTTATGACAGATTGCTTGGATTGTGAGGAAATTCGGTTCAAGAACTTTGGTCGTAACAGAATATCTGTGGAAGAACCGGGTCTAATAAATTTCAATTTTTGGTTTAGCAGGATATTGGTTCTAGACCCGTTTTTTGTTGTTTTTCTTTGGAGCTAACTATCTGGATCTAGTGTGGCTTTGAATAGACAAATAATAATAATATTAGCTTTTTAATATGGAATGGATTAGCTAAGTGGTTAGTGTAATGGACTCCCACGAGAAGGTGCTGAGCTCGAGTCCAGCTGTGCTGCCCTAGATTTTCTCTTCCTAGAAGCCTCTACTGCTCACTGTCCGATGATGCGCAGTGTTGGCTGCAACGAGTGAACACTATCCGGATGCTGGCAATTCATTTAGATAGCTTCGGGCGTAAATAATCATAGATATTTACCTTAAATTAAAAAAAAAAAAAAATAAAGCTTGTTAATGCCCTTACAGACCAAAACGTCGTTTTACTAACATTTTTAAAATGGAAATATGACTTGTATATTCTACTATTAGTTCAACATATATCTACCATATAATTATAGAAATTATAACTCTATCAGAAAAAAAGTAGATTAATTTCTGTTGCATAAAGTTTATTGAGTTGCTTATTTATTTATTTTTAAGTGGCAATTCCAACAAGTTTTACTCCCTTTGTACTCTTTGGTAAGGTCTAGGGATTGCTTAATCAATCTTATTGGAATAGAATGTGTTGTGTGTGTATGTCTGTGTGTGTGTGTGAGAGAGAGAGAGGGAGAGAGAGAAAAGCAATATACAGTGTGCATGTATCTGGGTAAACTACAAAACGGGGCACAAAAGAACAGATTTTATGGGAGACTATCACGTCCTACTGATTGATAGCACTGGTACAATCCCGCAAAGAGCTCATTCTAAATTTCCTAACTTTATGTAACTTTGAACCAACAAATAGGCTCGAAAGAAGTGATACTACATCTATGCTGGGTCCTACAAATTATAATAAATAAATAAATACACTTCGTGATTGGTGGGGCAGGATTGACCAATATTACACCAATGGGAATTGAGACATGTATCCAGTGTGTATCTGCGGACAGCAGAGGAAGGTGAAGCCCAAAACCTGCAGCTTCAAGTAGAATAAAAGGAAAACATTTTGAAAAGGTTTGAGCCATTTACTGGATTTGTCACCAGTTTTCAGACATGCTTTTGTGGAAAGCGTAAAGGTGGAAAAGATTTACTACAATAATCTCCCCCTCCCCCTAAGTATCCTCTCCTACTACTGCTTGTTACTTTTCTTCAGCCGAGGTATCCTCTCTTCAAATTCTCTCTCTCTCTCTCTCTCTCTCTCACACACACAAACACATTTCCTTCCATGCTTTACACAAATATACAACCTTTCTTTGTAGATTTTCCTCCAACTTACTACCAGCCGGGAAAATCCGATAAAAGAAGCTTACGAATTTTTCCATTTCAGAATTATTAAAGACATTTCAGAATTATTAAAGACATTTCAGTTATATTAAATTCTTATGCCTATTACGTAGTGTTTATTAATAATGAGGTTTGAAAGACTCTTTATTTTTAGGATTATTTCTATAACAATGAGTTTATCCTTAAGATTTTGGGACAACTCGTCTTCATTTTCAAAATAAAATACGCTTTCTCTATTTTTGAATTAGTTTTGCAATATGATAAATATTAACATCCCGGCATCCATTCTGTTTTCATTGATTTTCACATATCCTAGCAATTCCAGACAGTAACATTTATTTGCTTTCATTCTATACTTTTCCTAAATATTCAAGCCTTTCCTTTAAGCTACAATCCTTCTTGCCAAAATTTACTTATTCAGCGCTACAAACAAAGATAGACATTGTCCTCCCTGGAGTTAGAATAGTATAAAGATAAGATGAACTGGTGCCAATGGCCCAGATTCAACGGTCCGTAATTACTATTGTGAAATCCCACCGTACGTAAGTCTGGTGCTCAAAAGAAGGCCTAGAGCCTTGTGCAGTTGTCGCCAAAGGCGATTCAACTCCCGGTTGGAATCTCTTTTGGCCATTTTCTCGATGTAGCATCGAACGATGTATCAAGCAAAATCTGAAGTGTCCATTGTCATCCAGACTCAACAGTATTATAAATTTTGCTTCGTTATAGTGCTGTTAATCTAAAAGCTTTTAGATTCCTCTTCCCGCTGTAAAACAATGTATGGCTATTATGACCAATTTTAGAAATTGAGGTTTCACCTGAGTACCAGTTTCGAAATAAGTGATTTTAGGAAATGATTTGTATGTTTACGTGTGTGTGTGTATGTGTATATGTGTGTGTGTGTGTGTGTGTGTGTGTGTGTGTGTATGTGTGTGCGAGAGTGAGAGCGAAAGAAATAAGGTGAGAGGAGGCAAAATATCTCAAAACAAAAAGTCATTGGCAGCTCAGACTTCATTTTTCTTTACCATACCACCTTGAGATGCGTCACAAAGACTGTGACTGAAACCGACTTTCAAATACGTGATTTTACTGCATTAGGTTTTTCGTGATTTTTATTCTAAAACGATTCGACTGATTTTATTTACTCTTGGTGCAAAATACATAACTAACAAAAAATGAATTCTGGGGAAGTGTTACATCACTGAATTGTATTAATTGATGTTAGAGAAATGATAAAAGAATGAGTATCAGAGATAATTTCCATTTTAGTCTGTTTCACCTACATGTGAATATGAAATTGTCAGACAGCATTGGCTGTGGAATGGTGGAGAGCAGAGCATATCTGTGAGTATCAGACAGCTTACGTGATTGTCAATTAGTATACTTTGTAACTTGAAGTCAGGAATGTCACCCACTGTTTTGGAGAGAAATAAATGCTGTTAAAATAAGTTAAATAATGTTAAATTAGGATAAATATTTAATATAAAATTGTTTAGAGTGAGGAGTAGGCGAGTGAGGTGGGGGAGAAAGTGCTGTATAGACTGAAGTGCTGAAGTGGGGTTTACTCTGCTCTGGAGGGCGAAAAAAAGAGCCCTACATTGTCTGACCTCAAATGGACGAACTGACCTCGCTATGAGGACGAATTTCGGAGTGTACTCCACCTAGAGTAAAGAAAAGAAACGACTGAAGCCGAGGTCCGCATCGTCTATCTGGCCGCTGTGTAATACCACCGCTAATCGACACAAAGCACGAAAGGTATTGAGTGTGGTGGAAGTGCGGTCACCCTGTTCTCTCCCCTTGTGAAAACAAAAGAAAAAAAAACTAATAATGACGCTAATTTACCCTTACCTTAGAAATTTGTAAACAACACTAGATTTAGATTTACGTTAGATAATAAGTTAGGCTAGGTAATAAGAAATTAATTTTGTTTATGTACTTTATTTCCATATTTTTCAATTTGAATTGGAGTTTGTGTATACAGTTATAAGGGTAATGTTGTTTATGTTTGTGCCACCCTACCCCGATTTTGAGTTCATTGTTGCAATAAACCTAGTTCGCAGTCTGACCGTTCTGTTTTAATTCTTCCCAACCTGTTTTCCGAACCACCCGAACTATCCCCAACCACCTAATTACACCATCACCCCCTCAAACGTATTAACGTTACAGCTTATATGATTTAATTATTAGGCAATATATTTATTTGTACTATCTTACGCCCATTTAATTCCTTTTTAGTATTAACTATTCCACAGTAGT
Source organism: Triatoma infestans (assembly GCA_011037195.1). Lineage (NCBI taxonomy): Eukaryota > Metazoa > Arthropoda > Insecta > Hemiptera > Reduviidae > Triatoma > Triatoma infestans. The sequence goes on along the minus strand of JAAEAF010002489.1, from coordinate 126,303 downwards.
CAACAAATGACGCAGTGGTTTTTCGTGATTAAATATTGCTTCTGTACTCAAAGAACAGCCATTAATAATAAGATAGTATAAATAATTAATTATTAATGCAAGTTCTCCAAGACATCTTTGGCTTGCATTTCTCCACTTACAGAGGTTTCTATTTTTAAAGGAACCATAATTACAATGCCTTTTAAAAAATGAAAACAACATGCGACGTTATTCAGGTATACTGAACCCATTCTTAACGTACTAGGTCTTGACGAAACTCTTTCCAATTCAGTTTATAAATTGATTTTATGTGCAAGTCTAGCTTATCACACTGTTATATAAGACATCCTGGCCATCAGCGGAATGCCCGAAACTGGGTTGATGGCCACAAAATGAAAAACACTATCACGGAAAATATCTCTGATGCATTCCAGCTTTGCGGACCCAACCACAACAATAAAAGAATAAGCCTTTCCTCTACATTATTTTGTACACTTTCCATGCCTCCAGAAGGGCATGTGTTCTATCTTCTTAGTATTTGTGCACCATAAAATATCTAGTCATCCCTTCATCTCCTCCACGGTTCTTTTTGTATACCAGACGCTTGTGTATATTTACTGACTGGTCACGTGTTTTATTCGAAGATAGTTAAAAAAAGAATCAACCCTATAAACAATGTTCATTACTTTTTTCAATCAAGATTTCTGATTTGCAGCTAGACTTTTCTGTCCACGAGGCTTCCAACTTATTTGACTGTAGGCTGTTGAACGGGAATATTGCACTGCAACCTGAAAGATCTATTTTGCTCCCGGAGCCTTCTTAGTGCACAGGCGGCCTAAAATATTGTTCTCTAGCTATACACAACATCGTCCACCACTGGAGAATGAGTTGTAGTGAATCCTAAGAAGAGAAAATCAAAGGGCATCATGCTGGATTCGAACCTGGGACCACCGCGTTCCTAGTCCAGCGCGCTACCACTGAGCTAATCCCTTCCTTCTACTGAAACCTCAGAGTTCCGTCAAATACTTAGGAGTTCATCTTGATGGAAAGCTGACGTTCTGAGAGCAGATGCAGCGCTCTTCGGAGAAAGCGGCTAAAGTGGTGATGAGCCGGATAATGGCGAACGTAGGGGGACCGTGGGCAGCAGACGCCGGCTCCTCATGTCCTTTGCGAACGCCGTCCTCCTCCAGTCACTCTTTGGCCTAAAGATCAATTGCGATCACCCCTGTGGTTATTAGGACGGCTGGCTCAGATACCATCCGGTACGCGCTGGCTATCCTAAGCACCCTCTCCCTTGTACCGCTGCCAAACGCCTCCGGTGACTCGCTTTTACGGCATGGCTGTTTTGCCGCGTACCTGTGGAGGGTGGGGAAAGAGGGAGACTCGTCGTGCATCTACGGAGATGGAGAGAGAGAAGATGCGTTCCATACCTCCTTTAGATGTGGCAGATGGCACGAGCGGCAGAGACTGGAAGCCGAAATCGGGAGGATCTCCCCGGTGACAGTGGTGAGGGCCATGCTCGCCCGGTGGGACCGGTGGGACTGGGTGGCTACCTTTGTCCGGACGATCCTGCGGATGAAAGTTATAGAAATGAAAAGGCACCTCGACCTCCCGAGGACCGGGTCCCGCTAGGCCGGAGGCAGCCCGCGGTAGCATTACGAGGCACTACCCCGAAGTAGTACCATAAGCAGTTCCGGGGTGGACAACTGCCTGTGAGGGAGGGAGGGGGGTTTCTAGTGGGTGCAAATCCCACACTTAGTGCGGAGGCATCCCCCCCGCCGTAAAAAAAAAATTATTTCTTCTCCCTTGGCTTACGCCAGTTAACTAGGGACGGAGGCCCTATGTGTACTGTGTTTGTCTATGTCTGTAAAGAGTATTATTTGTCTGATGCATGCATTTAGTTTAAGTGTATTGTGTACTGTTCTTGATGAGTACATAGATACTGACCGTGGGGTCGCTACTCTCCAAGTAACTGCATGCAACAGATACCCCTTGGGGGTAATTTTACTGTATAACTTTACTGTAACACTTTATTGAACCAAAAAAAAAATCAGACCAGCTTCAACAGAATTCAAAACTTTCAGTCCAAATCAGTTAATCTATTTGATGGGACAGCTGCAAAATTCCTTTGATACACCTGTCTAGCTGATCGTATTCGATAACAAGGGTAGTAACTATTTTTTATAACTATCTGGATTCGTAGGAAGGTTTGCAATAGTGACGAGAATTCTCCAAAGCAAAGCTTTCTTTTTTATTGAAAATAAAAAACCTGTCCATATGTGATAAGAACTCAGAACTGGAGCTTTTAAAATTAACATGATTCCCTTTATCTTATCAGAGATACAGTGAAAATGAAAGCCAGTAGATTTTCAACATTCCCATTGATATGCAAATTATTATCATGATGTTCATAATGAGAATTGCAACGTGTGATATTGATAATTATCACAAAAGAAAAAGATACAAGCGAGGCAGGGAATGATGTAAATGAGATCCATTGAACTGTCAATATTCTCTTTCTCTTTTCTTTATTGGAAGCGAGAATAAATTTAGAGCAGTACTTGAAAAAGAAGAAATTCTCTTTGAAGTACACATTAATAAAAACTTTGGTGAGAAACATTCTCACGAGTTTCTCTCACGGTTAATACAATTATAATTGAAAAAAATCTTTAAAAACAGGAATGTTTACTCAGTGTAAATAAATATAGTGTTTTACGGGTACTTGTTGGTTCTCACCATATATTAATATAGAATGTAATTCCATTGAACTTTAAAAGACAGCATCTTCCATCAAACCTCAATAACTTTTGAAATCTAACTGTCTATAGATTTGCAAGAACCATTTGTTTATACTACCTACTAATTTTATTTCCTCTTACTGCAAGGATTTTCAACCTATTTGGAACTTCGGGCGCAAAGAGGAACTTTAATTGCTCTTGCGTAATTTTTTTTTTGAGTAAATTGATTAAAATATACATAATGAAATAAATAGATACAATTTTATTACATTTTTTATTTATTTATAAGTAAATAAAGTCCTTTGCAAATACTGTAATCTCTAATCATCATAAACTCTAACCTAAGCTAGTAACCTATTCATTCACGCCTACATTTATACTTCCCATTCGCACAATATGCCGGGAAGGCTTCAGGCCTGCCCTTACAAAATTCAGTGGCCCCCAAATGCAGAAGACAGATTAAGGAATCAAGACTGTTGCCATTCCTGAGCAGCATTGGTCCCTGCAGGATAATGTGCACCATTCCCACATTATCTCAATTATACTCTAACCTATCTTGTACATGCATGCTAATAAATACATTCGTTCTAATAAATACCATATCTGATATTCATTCTTCACACTCATACATCCTATGTACACAATGGAGTAGAGCACACCATATTCCTCCACTTTTGTTTTTCCTATACCTGATATATATGATCTAAACATACGATCTATTTACATTATATACACATAACCTATATACACTATACAACCATGCTTTTCTCTATAATAATATGCAAAAGACCAACACATATACATTTGCTGGAATAGGGATATCTGTTACTATATTTAATGAAACAAATGCTGAAAAGTATTAAATATAAATAAAAAAATTGAAGATAGATTCAGTTTATTACCCTAGCAAAAGTGAGGCTGCTCAATTATGTTGAGATGAAAAACACAGCGTTCTAATCAATCTGCAGGGACATATATACGAAACAGTCTAAATATTCAATATAAGTCCAAATAATATAAAAGTAATAAATATTTATATATACTTAAAAGAAAAGTAGTATAAGTTGTAAAGAGAAAGGGAAAAACAAAAGTTACATCAGAAAAAAAAAAAATACATTAAGCTGCCCGATTTAGGCGTAGACAATAGTTTGTATTGGTCTCTGTATATATCATAATTGATTATTACTAGGAAATCAACTATGATAGATTCCGCCAGAAGTTTCACTCTTTTAATGTCGACTCCCATTCTTTTTAGGACGTCCCATGTCATATGTGATTATAGTACCTCTAGTACCAAACCACAAAAAACCCTGCAGTTTAAATTCTCTCTCACTGAACTGCTTTCTCAATTTCTCCCCATATAATTTGTCATAGATTGCTCTTTTCAGTAACAGAAAGTACATGGATTATTACATATTTATGATTTTTGAGAGCTAGTTATTTTAAATTAAAGTAGCAGTTGTATAAATACCAAGTTTTATGAAATTTCCTTTCACATTTTATAGAAAAAAACTTCAGAGAGAGAGAGAGAGAGAGAGAGAGAGAGCCAGAGACAGAGAGAGATTGTGTGTACGTCTTAGACAGTCCAGTTTATTGACTATATTGAAATAGAGATAGTTGTAAAATTTGCTGGAAATGAAAGTAAACGAATTCTTTTGATGTTAAAAAAAAATAAATAAAAATAAACCACGTAGATAACCAGTACAAGCATACAATAAATTAGTATTTATAAAAAAAAAGAAGAGTATTTGTTACATACATAATATATGCAAACAAACATAGTTAACATTGAATCAACGGCAAGCAAGCAGAAATAGCGCGCTTGTTTACTATCGTTAGGTAAACGTTTGAATTGGCGGTTGATCAAGGTTTAGTATCAAGCGTCAACTGAATTTTTTATTCCTCCTTTGTAAAATGATAAAGTAAATACAAAAGAGGTCTACAAGTTACATAGACACCACTAAAAAGAAAGAGTGGAAGTAAATAAAAGAAGACAGACAAAAAAATAAATAAATAAAATAAAAGGAAGATAGCGGTCGCAAAATCAAATATAACTTCCTTTTACCATATTGATCACTCTCTTTTCCTCCGAATGTAGGAAATGAAATATAATAAAAAAAATAAAAAGTAAAGTGAAACACAAATAAGAAAGAGTTTCCTAAATAAATAATACATGGCATATATCTATTGAAAATCTAATTTTAACTTTCCTTTGTATACTTCACTGGCATCTTACATAATATTCCAATAATAAAAAAAATAAAGAAATTTCCATGGAATTATTAAATAACCTATAAAGGATACTCTTCGTTTTGTTTTGTTTTTATATTATATACTTTGTGGCAGGTATCTGCCCACTTATCAATATTGTTTATTTCAAGTTTCATTCCTGCAGTAATCCATTCACCAACATTCGTTCTGTCTCTAGAAGAATCACACAATACTTTCAAAAAGTTAATTAAAGAAAAAATATCTACTGTGAAATTAGATCTGTCACTCATTTTAATATAGTTGTGTACACATATATAAAGTCCTGGACAAAATTATGGCATCGCCTTGTTTTTTTCTATTTCTTTCATCATTTTTCATATATGCGATAGATAAACATATGTTTTTTTTTTTATATTTATTATAAATACTATTTTTTGGTAACTTCAGCAACATTAGCAGAGTAAATAAGAAAGAAATCAAGGAAAATGTTACAATCAGTTTTAATGTGAGAATGAATCACTAACTAATGAAATTGTTATGCTTACACAATCTTATGTTTTAAAACAAAATTTTACAACCTTAATATCTGGTAACACCTCCTCTCGCTAGTCTAACAGCTTCCAGACGTCTTGGCATTGACTGAATGCACGAGCAATGTCCTCTTGAAGAATGTTCTCCCTTTCTTCCATTGGTGCGTTTTGAAGCTCAGCAACTGTCGTTGATGCATGATTCCTAGCTCTGATACGCCTCTTCAGCATATCCCAAACGTGCTCTATCGGATTAAGATTCGGACTTCTTGCAGGTAGAGGCAGAAGATTAATTCCTACTTCCTGGCAATAGTCATTCACTATACCAGCGTATGTGGTCTCGCATTATCTTGGACATAAAGAAAATTTCGCCAATGTATGGAGCAAATGGCGTTACATATTTCTCCAGGATGTCCGTCATAAACCGCTCTGCAGTCAGTGAGCCCCTGTTTATTATGTGCAACTCTGTACGGGCGTCCAAACTTATGCGAGCCCATACCATTTCAGAGCCACCTCCAAACGCTGATTGTGGAGAAATGTTGCAGGCAGCAAACCGCTCTCATTTAACCTAACTTAAATATAAATGGGTGGGGCCGACAAGTGCCATCTACCAATCAAGTGGTGTGGAGATGATTACATTGAACAAATACATTTGAAGTTTAACGTGTCAGTTTCCTCAGAACCATCTAGAAACTTCTCGTTTTTTTCCGCAAAATGTAATAAATAAAAATGATAGGTTTATAGGTTTACAGTTAGTATTCTAGGTTTAAAGAAAATATATAATTTTCGAGGTTCCAAAAAACTTAAAACCTGATATGTAAGTTAACCTATTATAATGGTTGCGAGAAGGCGAGAGGCAGATTTGAGAGGATGAATTTAGGAAAGTAGAAATAAAGTAGGTTATATGCTGAACACTGCATAATGAATTTCCAGTAAAATAGTAGTTAGGTAGCGAGAGAAATATAAAGAGACAGACTGGCTGAGTAATAAGAAGGTAGTAAGTACTTGCTGACTTACTGTTGTACTGTTGTAAACTGTCCTGAACTGTTGTGCTGTCGCTCTTTTTATGTGAATCGAACTTTCCCTACTTAGTTGGTTTCGTGGGCACTAACTGTCTTTTGATTCATTTAATGTCTTCTTCGGATCCGATGAATTTTTAATGATTCGGATTCCATTACACCTATTTTCTTCAAATTGGAATTCTATCAATGTTCCTAATGCCTATTAATATTATAGAGGTCGCAGAACCATTCATTATCCTTAAATGGTAATTTAAAGAAAAGGTTAACGCTACTCTTAATCAATTTTTCCAGAAAAATGTTTCAAATAAAAGTGATAGGTATTATGTGTGTAATATATACGAAGTTTAAAGAAAATCGTTGGTGGAGCCGTTTTCTACAAAACTGAAAGAAACCTTTCCTTAAATCGTACTTCCGGTTGATGGATTTTGCCCAAAAACTTATTGTCAGAACGGTGATAGTACTAGGTAGTACTTGAGCTTCTGCAATGTTTCATTACACAAACAAACACACTTGCACAAAGGCCATTCGCTAAAAACAATTTTTTCTTACTCAGGAAACCTCAATACCTGTCCTTCCTGTGAAAACTGAAATTTGAAAATTTGACACAATTCCAATATTAGGTGTAAGAGAAAGTACAAAACGTTTCCAACAAACCGATTTTAAGGTCTTTTCAATCTCACATTTGTGTAATGAAATAAACACTCTTATGTTGAGAAAATGCACGAAAAAAAACACCTTTGCTAACATTTCCATGTTGCAACACTTGCCGTTCGAGCGTTGCGGTTGTCTCAACGCGTAGCTTACACTGTCAGTCCACCTGTCTACCTACAGGAACTGACTTGTATTCATTTCAATTGCACCAATATCCGGTCCAAACCATTACACTTGGGTGTTTCATGTTTGTATCGACATAAAGCCAAAATCTTTTTGCGACGTAATATGGTTTCCTTAAGTGTTTTACACAGAATGCAGTCTCTCTTTAACGTTTAACAATTGTAATTCATATTTTAGGCTTCCGCGGCCAATCTCACGCAAAACTTTTAGGTTTTCTGATTGAGACGGTGTCAGTGATTTCTTATATGCCGAAGTTTCGTCCGTATTAAATAAGCTGAGAAATTGTGATAGGATGTTAGGTGGATAGTACTTGCCTGCATACACTCAGGAAAGGAGAGAGAAAAAGAAGGAAACAATTATTAACAAAATTCCGGAGCAAAACAAGTCTACAACTTCCGTAGAAAGACAATGGGAAGAGAAACAGATCTTGTCATCCACCAGCCAATCATGTACCTACATAGAAGAGAAAATTAAACCCTGCCCATGTTTAAAGATGAGGAAGAAGGTCATGCCCCTCTCTACCCACCCTGTTTCTTGCCAGTGTTGCTTTTGGCATTCAAGTCGATAATACTCTCAAGAAACTTATTGCTATTGGGACAAATACCAAATTAATAACAAATCACTGAGTAGTCTCAATCCGAAAAACCTAAGTGTTTTGTAATGTTTAATTGTTAATGACGGTGTGTGTGTGTGTGTGTGTGTGTGTGTTAGTGTTCGGTGGATACCGAGCTAGAGTGGGTTCGCTAAACCTAAGTAGTTGTATAGATCCATAACTCTGCAGACCCTAGTGTATAATATGTATATTGTAGGTGTCGCGTGTTACTACGCGAATTCATATAAAAGGGATTCTTCTGGGGGGGGGACTCCCAATTTTCTTATACATATAGTTGACTGGCCACACTGTTCGGTTAGCCATCTTTAATTTTTATTAATTTTTATATTTAGTTACATTCATTTCAATAGTGTTTTGTTTCAATATACACCTTTTATTAATTGTCAAATTAAATAAGTGTGCTATACACTTCTTTCAATTATACTCTTCAGTATATCATGTTGCCTAACTTGGCTAATTCATTAGGCATATTAAAACAGACTCCACCCAGTTGGCAGTGTAGTCTTGTCGCAGTAGCAATCAAGTTGAGCCAAGTGGAGTGTCTTATAATCACTTGTTACCTGTTGCTTTTGGGCTTATCGCCATATTGCTTTTCAACCAGCACGTTTTCTGCAATCTGATGTTTTTCATCTTTTAGCCCCAACTTACTTTTGTTGAAACAGCATTACTTTCTTCAATGTGCCATCAAGATCGGCAAGAGGAAATATAATAATTCATATAATTATTAATTTTACAGGTGACTAATTCTTGACGCGGTAAGTCAGCCTTTTTTTATCCGACCCATCCTTATTACCTTTGGGTTATTATTATTATTATTATTATATCCTTACACCTGGGCTCTGTTCTGACTTATTTGCTGATAATTATTCACCTTTATAACGCAATCAATCATATTGCGCAACACTTCCGCTACTGACTTCCTCACCTCATTTGGCACTATTTCCAATGTGATAACATTCTTATTACATTTATTCTGGATTATTATTAATATTGAACATCCAAGTGTTTAAGGAACCTTATATCAAAACCTTGGTACCTGTACATTACATAGAAACAATGTGCCCAGTTAATTCCAGCCTACTGCATTAGTGCTGACTAGGTAGCCTCATTTTTCAGATATTTCCCACTTACCATTTGTTATTTTTGTAACAAGTGCTAATTAAACCTTATTAATACATCAGCTAGGGTACATGCCCTATTGCCTTGCTTATATAATTACATATCTTTTCTTCATTATCACAAGACCTATTCTACCCTTATTTCTTTCAGGAGATTTAAGGGTTCTATTTAACATTTGCTCTGATCTCTTTCTCAGGTTAGAGCTGGTCCTCCATTCTCAGGAAACCGGATCGTGGGGGCTTGCTTCCATCTTCTGCCGTTTCCGACGCCAGTACCTTGGATCTGCATGTGCTAATACAGCATAATCCAGTCCATTACCAGTGCGTTGAACAACAACGTTGCCCGCTGAAGACTGGGTTTTGGGTTATCATCACCTTAACATGATATAGTGATCGAAAATAAATGTATAGTTGCTTGAATCACAAAAAGACTAATTCTTATTTCTCGGCCACCTGATTCCTGATCTCCAGCAAGTGGTGTATTTACAATTAAATATTCCACAGTAGGTGTTACTTGTGTAGGTGTTTTCCGATGTTGATAGACTGGATTAGCGCAAGGTACTACTTCCAAGGTCTCTGAAGAAGTAATGTAGTAGAATCAAGCCTGCGAATGCGCCACACAAATATTGAACTCAACAATTCCATTAACAGCCGTACCGAGACGTCACCATCAACCTCTAAGTACCCTTCACTATAGTGCCCATTATAATGTATTTGATAAACAATTTCTCATCTAGAGGCTGTCTGCTGCTCTGACTAGAGATAGAATAAACTAATATAAAAAGTCGAAAGTCATAGGGCTTAGCATCAGTTGCCAGATCAACTTTAAGGACTTGACAAATTTTGATATCAACTTCGAAAGGTTTACAACACTAGCTAATCCACCTTTAGAATAAGCAAGAGTTCTATCTAGTCGCTTTTCAGGCGACTCATAATATCCAGCATTTACCAACTATTCACGCTAACAACATGATCACTTATCGCTCGATCACCCTACCTTCTACTTAATCTCTTCTTTCTACACTAAGTTATTGTAAAATATAAATTGTAAATAAAGTGTCACTTCTTGTGTTCACATTTCGTGGAATCACCGGTTTTCTTCCAGCCACTATTACAATAGCTATCTCACGTCCCCCATCTAGGAAGTAATAGAATGCCATGTGACATTCATAGTTTCACTTGCGGCGGCGGGGGGGGATAAACCTCACTAGTGAGAATATTCAATTAATCTTACATTAAAATGTCCTTGTACAACCCCGTTGATTTTTTTTTTTTTTTTTTGCTTTCACAACTTAAAACGCTTATACTTGCAAATTTCATTTTTATGTTCCATTTCATTATTTATTTATGTTTTGACATATATATGATACAACTTGGGTTAAAGCTTTTGTTTACACATCCATATTGGCTGTTTGGTGACTTTAATGAACATAGATTTACGTCTTGCATATCTCTTCAATTAATATAAATCTCATAAATCTTCTAAATTGAATATTTACATTAAATTTAAATGAATAGATCTAATCTTAAACATAAAGCGCCTGCTTAAAAGCTGAAACACTTAATCAGTTAGGGAAACTCACAGCATTATTCTTATAGTTATGAAAACAGGTTTACTTAATAATATTCTATAGACGACCTTTTATTAGAAACCATTATTCATGGATCACATTTTCATCTTTAACAGCAGTATATAGTTTATTATATACATGTGCTAAATGTTATTTTATCATATGATATAATACTGTTACAAACTTATCCAAGATATTCTATAATACAGTCCTGTTTGTACAGTTTATACCCATTATTCTAATCGTGTTTAGTTTATAAACGAATATAGAAAGCTTATTAAATTTTATCTTCCAAGTATTCAATATGTATTTTAAAATTTAATTTATTTACAATTTCAATTCATTGTTAAGTTAGTGAAAAATGTTCATTTCTTTTTCTTTTTTTAATTCAAAATTATATTCATATAATCTTTCATCTGTTCTTATTTGACATGAAAGTTTAATAAAATTTTATCTTTCCAATTACTTATTTTAAAAATATTATTTGATTCACCCTAATTTTTTTTACACCAGGAAATGTAGCCTTATTTTCTATTACCTTTGGTTACTAATTAATGTACTTTATATAATTAAAAATTTAAATTAATTCAGATAAAACAGGGACAAGTGAATTTACAAAAAGGGAGCCGCATTCAGACAAATATGTAACATATTACAGGGGCACAAAAAGGGGGCAGCAGTTTACTGGAAGGCGACATTAAGATATCTAGGAGTATTGTTTGACGACAAAGTCTCTTGCGGTGCCTATGTGAAAGACAAGGTATGAAAGACAATCGGAAAATGGCAATTAGGAAATTCTTTTCCGTACTAAGCAGGCTAATCAAAATTGTCCGAAGAAAATAAACTGATCTACAAGTTGGTGGGTCAGGCCAAAATGCTAGTCTACGCTTGTCTAGTGTGGAATTCACCTGTGACTCCAATTTAAGTTTACAGTCGATCCAAAATAAGTTCCTTCGTCATTTTCAAACTAATATGGAAAACAGTATTCACATCGCCAGGCCTTAAAATTACAATGAGATGTTTCTACGGCAATGGCCAGTGGAGTTTTTAAAGAAAAAGAATTCTGTGTTGCTCCACGTTTCGGGTACCATTGGTGCCCTTCTTCAGGAGCTCTTTAGGATAGGAGAGGAGTGAACGTTGAGAACGTTGACGCTGAAATGAAATTTTTTTACATGAGATTTTTTTTTTCATTTCAGCCTCAACGTTCACTCCTCTCCTATCCTAAAGAGCTTCTGAAGAAGGGCACCAATGGTACCCGAAACGTAGAGCAACAAAGAATCTCATTTTAATATGGAAAACCCTTTGAAGATTACATTATTAGAATTGCAACCTCCACTTTTTTTTTTTTTTTTTTTTTGAAAACTTAGTCCACACTCGCAATAGTTTATACGAAATATTGCAAGTGAATAGTAGAATAGTGAATTTCGTTTTAAATATATAAGAATCAAAGCGGACATTATTTAATGAATGAAAGCCATCAAAGTAATTAGTACTAGGTTTTTTTTTCCTAGCTTTTTTCCCTAAATGTAGAAATCACAATTATATCTGCTGTAATGTAAGCTAGTTTGAAGAAAAACCTAATGGAGCTGTTCTACGTAATGATGTATGTTTGTAAATATGTAGATTTTTCTTCTTCTATTTTTTACTATTTCTCATTTTTCTTATAAAGATTGAGATTGGTCTCTTTTATTTCATTTTATTTTATTCCCTTCTTTTATTCTTTTTTTGTGAATATAATCATTGCTCTGTTTATAAAGAGATAGATGTGTAGAGTTCAGACAAAAATTCAGTGTATACTCTTTTAAGTGTGTTAACAAGAAAAACTAAAAGGGGCTTCTTCTACCCTAGTATAGGAGTTAGTGGAGATAGATAGATAGGTAGACTGTGAGTAAGAGAGATAGTTAGTAGAGATTGGACTGAGTAGGCAGAGAGAGGGCCTCTCCATATTGAGTTAGACGACAAGTTTTGTAAGTAGGAACTATTGGAAGGCCTACACCAGCTTGTATTTGAGTGTTATATATACGTAACAGCAGCCATAGTTCTGAAGAGGAATAAGGAAGGAGCGAAGGAGGATGCAGCAAGAAGAACTGTATAGTGGAGAGAAAGCGGGACCAACTCTCTGACAACTACTGAGAATACAAACAACTCGTTGCTGTGTAGATTCACTTGGTGCCGGTTCTAGACTTTCAACTAACAGGCCTACTATATTTCCCTTACCTTGTATTTAATTTAATTTAAACATACAAACCTATCCAGTCCAGACCATTCACTGTTTTTGTAGAAAAGAAACTGAAGTACCAACCTCACTTCATTGTTAACTCTGTGGGAAATTTTATATTTGTTATAATTTTAAACATAAAAGTAAGTACCTACAATTTATTACTCTTTTTAGAAACTATTACCCTCTTCCTGCTATAACAGGAAGTACTGTTGCGATCGTCTTCAATTTTAAAAACTGAGAAATACAGTTTTACTCAGTAAAAAAAACAAAAATTTGTTTTATGAACTGCTGTATGTGTGACGTCTGTTGCAAGAATTTTTCATGAAGTTCGACTTTTTTTTTCCACAATATTCTCATAAATGGTTTCAACGATTTTCTTCTTTAAACTTCCTATATTATCTACAAACATGAATATCTATCATTTTTATTTGAAACAATTTCCCGGGAAAATTGACTATTTGAAGGATTTCTGGATGGAAGAGTAGCGCTGTGGTTTCTTCTAAAGTGCCACGTCAGTACAATGTATGGTTTCTAACACATAAAATATACATTTATATACACAATATAACAAGGACTGGTAGAATTCCAAATTTTAAGAAATCAGTAACCAAAGCGCGATTTTTTATTTAAACTGGAAACAAGTATAACAATTTAACATGGAATGTTAAATGCTCAGATTTAAAACCTAACTCAATTATTCGAAGCATTTTCGAAAAAAAAAAATGAATTTTAGATTAGTTGTAAGCAATTTGATAATGTACCGGAATTTCAAATGTTATATTTAGTTTGTTCAATATTATTGACGTGCTCTTCTGGCGTGTTTCTTCTCCCCCTGCCTGGGTAGATACGTTTCTTCCGGTGCCACACCACTTCTATATTTATGATAGGGCGAATAATTAAAATTTGAGTTTAAGTAAATTTATCATTTTATAATATTAAAATTGTATTGGCAGAAAGTTAAGAGACTCAATTTTGACACAAATCCGCCGGCTATAAGAGAAAGTAAAAATCATGGTTAGATAATAAATTGATGAAGCTGACCTCCCTCAAAAAAAAAAAATGACGTCACATTATGGGTTTTTATTTGGTTGAGATAGACTAATGGGCAGTGGAAATGCTGTGAATAAATCTGTTTAGATAGCAGAGTATCTTCCTCTTCTTCCGCTCTTTTGTTTGTGAATGAGTTTGAGAAGAATGGTTCTTTTCTCGAGTCAAGTTTTTTTTTGGGTGGGGGGTAGGTTTGGTGGCGCGCGTATGGACGGAGAAGGGTTTAAGTTATGTGGCTGAAGTCTTGAAGACAAATATCGAGTTTAGGTTATACTGCTAGACGAGATGGATATAGGTGTACTAGTCTAGGGTATATATATCATTGGGGATCTGTACAAAGCCTGGATCACTAGTCTCACGCGCACACAGACAGACAGACAGCCAGGCAGGCACACTCAACTCAGCTTTAGCTTACTATAAACAGTACTGAGCATGCTCACTAGAGTGTGCTCTAGTTCACAGTTGATCTCACATTACCCCGCGCGCAAATACACATACACACACACACACACACTTTTCTTATTTCCTTCCTCCTTCACACTTCATCTATATACTCACGTAGTTCCCTTGACTTATATATATATATGTATAACCGTCTGTTTTTTGCTTCACTGTTGCTGGCGATATGGGTGGAGGTGAGGCAGGGCCTAGAAGAAAAACGAAAAACACTCCTTTTTTTTATTCTTTTTCCTTTCTTATACCAAACAATCTTGATATCAACTTTTAAACCCCAACCATCTGCTCTCATTCCAGCAAACCACCCTTCACTTTTCAACCACACAATAAATTGTCCCATCTTTACACACAGACACAATCACAAAGACATTCGTATAACAGGTAAAAAAGTGGAAGCAAAGAAAAAAGGCAAAGCATAGCAGTCCATCTTTCCTCTAGTTACTTTGAATGCAAACACATTTTTTATATGGTTTAATATATGCTAGCCATTCGGTTTCCATAGTTTCTTTTATCTCACCATATTTTCTGAGACTTAATTTTCATTGGTGGGAGGGGGGGTTCTAAGTGTATTCCAACTACCCAACTTTGCTTCCACTGCAATTTATTGGCGAATGAGCTTCAAGTATCCAGTAAGCCAGATATTGGACAGCCAAGTTGCCTCTAGCTCCCACCAAGAAGTGAAGTACAGAGATAAAAAACAGAAAAATCTAAGAACTTAGCAACAGTTGCCAGATCAACGTTAAGAAGTCAACAAGTGTGAAGATCAACGTTGAAATTTTCAACAAGCTAGCTACCCTAGCTAATCAACCATTAGAACAAACAAGAGATCCAAGTATCCACATCACTCTGCCAACGCTTTCATTCTATAAGCATTATTTGGACTACAGCGTCACTTCCTGGTCCATATTTCGTCACTCATTCAACCTCCAAATCCTGCTATCATTACAAAATCTACCTGGAAACCAGGAATCATAAACATAGGAAGCATAGCAGTCTACACCCCTATTATTATGGGTGGTCCATTCTTTCTTATGAACCGCATTTTTCAAACTCATTGAACATAACTAGGATATTATCCAATTTGTGGAATAATTTTTATAATCACAGCTAAAATATTTTGTTGAAATTTATCATGAATCTGGAGGAAAAAGTAATGCGATTAAAAGTACACGTATGTCGCCAGTAAAAAAAAAAAAAAAACATATTAAAAGGGAATCTAAACAAGAACTGTACGAGATATGGCTGTTGTCCACAATCCCCTATGCAACAGCCATTAAAATGGAGTATGCTTTCTACGTGCTTTCTGTAAATCCTTATTGTCTTCCTGATAGAAAATGCATTTGGGATGGGGAAGACTAATGCGTGTGAATAAATAACCAGATGTGATTGGCTGTATATACTAAGCCTACACAATCTCTCCGCTCATAACCTTCTTCCTCTTCTGTGTCCCTTCTCTTTTCCACCAACATCCTGGATTCTCTATCTGTCTCTCTCTCCCTCTCTCAATCGCTCCCTTTCTCTCACGACTTATCGTGACTTCATCTCTTATTCAAAACAGCACTTAGTCATATTCCGCTCTTACATTTCCGCTCTCCACTTGCTCATATATATTATGCATATATATTTTTGTTTCATAAAAGGCGTAGAATATCGTAAATTAAATTTTAGTTATAATGTTTTTAAAAAAAATTGAAACCTACTCATTTCCATCAAATCGTGTCATAAATGAAGGCCATTCAAATCGAAATCATATAACATACTCATATCAAGATTTCAAATGAAAAATTTAATTGTTTTGTTAGGTATTAGAGAATTAGTGTAATGACAAAATGAAATTAACAACATTTTTTCAATTATATATTATCGGTAGAAACTCTGTTGTAAAAACTGTCCTGAACTGTAGCTTATATTTGGCTTCAGATAGCTGTAGCTTTATCTTCTTCTTCTTCTCATGGCTCTACAGCCCTTGTAGGACTTTGGCCTCCTTTAACAAACTTTCCCAACCAAACATTTATAGCTTTATATTTTATATAATATATATTATATATATATTCTAAATAGAATTCTCCCTCCCTAGTATAATGGGTTTGTTGAAGGAGAGAAATGGTCTGGTTTAATGAATTTACTAAATATGGTTAACACTATGATAATAATAAGTGACACTGATTGCCTTGACTTTACAGTTGAAATGGTAGAGTATGGTAGAGTGGAAAGTGGGTAAGACACTTAGTATGATTGGCGAGTGACCTCAGTTGTATGGACTCAGTAGTATGAACTGTTCTATCTGTCTCCCGTCGCTGTATTTATGTGGTTTCTCCCACTCCAGTCCGAGAGAGTGGTCCTGTCATTTTGTTTCTCCCTCTTTGCTACGAATACTCTCTTTGGATAACATAACACTAGTCTGTCCTCGGTGGGGAGTAACTAATGTTTGATTCGACTAGTGCCTGATTCTTACTCTTAAGCAGGCTACAGACTATGCATGTATTCGCGATTCGTGATGCGCGATGCCTGATTCGTCCAGTTCGTAGTAATTCGCAAGCAGAGCATACAGATTATGCGTTTATTCAACAATCGTATGCGTGATGCGTGATTTATCCATGATCATTTGCAGTTTCAAATTAGTTCACAGAAATTTGTAAGCACGAGCAAAGCCTATATGTTAATTATTTCAGTAGGCACATGTAGTATATTATTTTTAAATTGTATGTACATATTTCTGCTCTGAAAATATGGAGAGTGACGATGATCTGGCAATCGCTAGTGCTGTTTTTATAATTATACCGCAAAAGAAGAAGAAGTTTTTAAACAAATGGACAAAACGCAGATGGTGGAGTGTATCACTATTCAAAAATAGAGACAGGTAATTATTAAGTTCATTCGATTCATTCTCTGGAGTCAGTTTTTTACGAAAAAGTGTACATCAGACCAATCGTATTCTTGCCTGTTATGTTCTTCGGCCATTGTTGTTAATTGATTAGAGTGTATTAAATTGTATGAGCCTCATATAACAGCCAGTTGTATTTTCATTATTAATTAATAATTCTACATTATTTATTATTTTTTACCCAACGTTTCAACACTCAGCGTGTTCTTCTCAAGGGTTATATAATTGAATCTGAAATTACAAAGAAATTTTATAATATTATGAGAGAGACACATTGTTACTGACTAGATGTCCACAGATTTATACCAACCTTAGTAGAATTCTTTATTTTTTAAAATATGATGTTGGAATGTTGCGACCAGTATGAGGTGAGTCTAAGTTTTTAAAGTTATTATTGTTAAATTAATTTTTTTTTTATATTTTTTTATTACTTTCTCTTACTCCTAGTAAGAGAAGTATTGTAATCGTGTCAAATTTTCGATATCGAGTTTTCACCGGAAATATCGGTTTTGAGGTCCGCCTGAGTCCAAAAAAGTGGTTTTTAGCAAATGGTCTGTGCGTGTGTGGTGTGTGTATGTATGTATGTATGTGAACAGCATAGCTCAAAAACGAAAAACCGTAGAAAACTGAAACTTAATATTCCGTTTAGGTATCACCATGCGATCTGACTATGCGTTATCTGTCAAAATTCCTCAACGGAACCACTTTACTAGTTGACTTTTTTACTTTTTTGCGTTTTTCTCAAAAATGGCTCCAAGGATTTTCTTTAAACTTGACACATCAACTACATATACAAGGAGCTACAACTTTTATTTGAAACATTTCTCTGGAAAAATTGATTTAAGGGCCCTTCTGGGGGAAGGGTGGGGTTAGGTTACCCTCTAAAGTGCTATTTCAGGTTATTACACAATTCGGTCATTTAAATAATGTTAATTAGAATTAAATATGTTGTTGAAATTCCGAGTTTGAGAAAAATCGGAAAACTGGAAGTGCTTTTCTTTTAACACTTTACTAAATATGATTTTTTCACTTTTTCGCGATTTTCTCAAAAATGGCCCCGACGATTTTCTTGAAACTACACATATAAACTAAACATTCAAAGATCTACAACTTTTATATAAAACATTTCTCTGAGAAAATTCATTTAAGGGCACTTTTAGGAGAGGGGTAGGGTTACAGCTTCCTCTAAAGTGGTATCATACTTGATTATACAACTCTATCATCCAAATGAAATTAATTAGAAATAAATAGTTGGCCAAAATTCCGGGTGTGAAGAAAATCAGTAAACCGGAAGTGCGCTTTTACTGAATAGTTTTTTTCAGTTATCGACAAATTTCATTAAATTTGATACACAAACTATAAATTTGTCAATTATAATATTGAGAACAGGAGTAAGAGAAAGTTGTGTGAGTGTTTCACACCAGATTTTTTTTATATTTACATTACTGATTTGTAACGATTTGTTACTTGTCCAAATTTGTTGGAAACTAATCCCTTGATGTCTGGTTTTTTATATATATATGTAATTATTACTTTTAATTTTCATCATATTATGGGTCCACGTGGTTTAAACTCGTATGTATGTAGTATTTATTTTCAAATTTGTGGTACTGTAAATGAAGAGTTCTGTTAATTTAATATTATTTGGTACATACTTAATAGTATTTAACTTATTAATTTATTATTTAAAACTTACTATGCTATTGCGTCTCGCCTCATTTATACAACCGCTTGTGGTGGACTGGATTCCAGCTAAAATTGAAGTTTTAAGTAATTTTTAGTTTTAGTGTAGTAGAGTAAGTTTTAAATAATAAATTAATAAGTTAAATACTTACGCTGAGTGTTGAAACAGTTGGGTAAAAAATAATAAATAATGTAGCATTATTAATTAATAATAAAAATACAACTGGCTGTTAAATGAGGTTCATACAATTTAATACACTCTAATCAATTATAAATAATCAGCCAATAATATTCAGAAACTACTAATTGTTTTTAATTATCCTTAAAAAAAAAAAAAAAAAAAAAAGAACGCGTAAACATAACCCCCTCGAACAAACTAGCGCGCACAACGAATGGACGAATTAACGCCCGAACACTGGCGAATCAGCGGTTCGTACTCATGCGCAGCCTTTGATATTCGTCAATTTACCGCTCTTTAGAGCGAATTACTGTGGACTCAGGAATCATGTTGTTTACGAATCGATTTTTAACAAACAGTCCCTACACACTATTCGTGAACTGCCCGCGATTCACGCATCACGCATCAGGAATCGCGAATACATGCATAGTCTGTAGCCACCTTTAGGGTCCTATGAGTCGGATCCCATTACGTAATCAACAATTGTAAGACAAAGTGATAAAATTCTTCATTTATCGCGATAGAAAAATAAAGATTTTCTTCAGTTTTTCCAATCCAGTTCAATAAAAATTCATTAAAAGTTACCTAGTCCACATAAAAAAATAAAAAGAACGAAAAAAAAAAGAAGTCAAAATTATACTATGCTACTAAAAACCGTTTAACCAAGACGCATGAAAATACTTTCAAGAAAAACTTCTTTTTTTCCCTGTACTTTAATATTAATAAATTTTCTCTTCACTGATCAAAGCGTAAATTTGAAATAGTTTTCTAGTAGGTTATGATCTTTTTTATTAAATTATTCATGCTGCATATTCTGATCATAACTTTATATTACCAGGAAGTTTTATTAGGGAAGAATTTGATTTAAAATTTCTTTTATCATTTCAGATAAAAAGAGACTGTAGTTGATATCTTAGCATTATTATTATTATTAGTTAGGAAAGTAATTAAACAGTGAAGAATTAGTTTTATAAGTTGGCGAAATCTTAATAATATAATAAGCAAGCTACCTGGATATAGAGAGACGACTTGAAGTCGTAAAGCAGTAAAATATTCATCGCGAACATTTTAGGCAACCTTGGAGAGGCCATGTTCAAAACCTGGGCAATATAATTTAATTTAGTTTCCAAAAGCTGTGTATAAGATGGGGTTGCAAGGTGGAATCACTAATAACTTTTTTTTTTATACAAAACATCTAGTGTGCAACATTCACACTGAGATTCACAATTATATATTAAATGACAATTTTTATTTTAAATTTCAAATTTTGCTCATATGTCCTAAAAAAATAAACATACAGTTTGCTGTGTGGGGGGAGGGGGGGACAAGTGCCACCCAGAGGCAGTTAGAGAATGTGATTACATTGTAGAGAGAGAGCCAATAGTAAAGAAACACATTTGAATTTTAATATTTCACATTCCTCAGCAGCACCAAAAAAAAACAAAAAACAATATTTTCAGAAAAATACGTCAAATAAAAGTGATACGTATCTTATAGTTATAAAGTGTTGTTTGTGTTTGTGTGTGAAATGTTTTTGGTGTGGGGTGATGTATGTTTGTAGTAGCCGAGCGGTTTAGTAAAAGGGCTTGTAAGTATATATGTTTAAGAGAGTGAAGTATTAGAAAATAATCAAGAAATCACCACTGTTTTTGAAATAAATATATTCTCTAAGAGAATTTAAATAGCTTTATAATATCACAGCGAATATGTATAAATCAATTATTTATCTAGATTTAAATGCTATACACTTATGTTTTAACTTAAAACTGGCACAGTTCTGACGTGTCCTCTTTCCGTGTCTATAACAAACTGTCTTAATAAATGATCTAGAATAAAGGCAAATCTCTATCACTGTCTTGAGTTTAAGAGAGCGATTCCTGAAGCAAGTCTTCTTGCTTTGAAAGCAGAATGTAGACTGTCTTGAAGGAATGCCCTCTCTATGGGGGGATTTTCTCTTACAAAACAGTTGGCCAAGTGGCATTGTTATTTTCCTAACGGATTCCTGTGCTTTTGTCTCTTTAGCAACAATGACCTTACATTTTAGTACCTGACTCTAAAATACATTATTTTTGCCAAAATTATTTCATTTAAAATATTTTTCAAAACTATTTATTTTTGCATTTCTTCTTCCACTAGAGTGTGCATATATGGACTGTAACATCGTGAACATATTTAAAAAAACAATTTGTTACTTTCTTAATTGTATTAACTGCGATATAAGGGATAATCGTGTGAGTGTTTCACACCACATTTCTTTTTTTCTTCATCTTTCCATAAAGAGCTTTCAGTTGTAATCCAATCAGTGGCATCAATCAATAGGTCCTTATCATTACTGTACAGTATTGTAAGAGTGATGAATATTTGTTTCAGGTAGACTTTTCAAAACAACCACCTTTTGATAAATTTTTCTATATAAAAATATATGTATATATTTAATAGTAAGTTTTCCCAAAATAATACCTATTCAGTAGAAGAAAAAAAAAAGCAATTTACTCTCAGACTGAATATGTAATAATCTGAGCGCTTTTCATTTTCCATATAATCTCACAATAGGAAAGAAAAAAAAACATTTTTCTAATATAGATCTATTATAGAATACATTTTATGTATAAAATATTTTCTATGATTAAAAGCTGTTTGTGAAAAAAAAATACTTCGGATTAGACGGGAAAAATATCCATTATGGGCAATATTAATTATAAATTTTTTGCCTCTGTAATATGGTGGAAAAGTCCTTTGCGGCTGGGAAAATCATATTACAGTAACATAATACTGTTGAGCTTAGATTGGATAGTCTTCATTTTTATCCACTTTTTATATGGGAGTGATGCCCTGATTATATACTATACATAATATTATATAATATTACAGGTAGGTGTGTGAAAGGAATAAATGTAAAAATGATAATAATGAATGTAAAAAATTAAAAAAAAATTTTCTTTCGCAATAAATAATTCCTTGTATTAGTTATTAAGGAAAAATATATAGAAATTTATTTATTTTTTCATTAATATTTTATTTTTTTAATACATTTATCGATGTTTTGCCATTTATTTTTCCACCCATATAGTTTAAGACTATACTCTTAAGTGATACATAACATTTACGTGAGTAGTAACTTGAGAAAAAAAAAAGAGAAAAAGAAAGAAAAATCAAATAAAATTTCATTTTTTATAACATACTCAGGAGATAAATTTCCCTAATCCAATTTATGTGAAAATAAAGAAAATTCTCATAAATCTATAGCAGCAAAGATTTTTTTTTCCTTTCTTTTTTCTTTTCAAAGTGGAATACAAAGTTGGGAAATATTTTTACTCTTGTTTTTCTGTTGGATACATAAATTTTTTTTCTAAAATCTTATTACGTTTAAATTTGTAGCCTAATTTATTTTATTACATATTCTTTTAAATAAATGACTTTTATCCTACATATTATATATTTTTATCATGCTTTGCAAGCAATATAATCTAGTTTATTGACTTTCCTGGGAAATGTATATAATAGTTAGACACTTAATGGGAGCTAAGTGTTGTTCCCGATAAAACTTCGACTGCCATAACTCTATATCTCTAATAATGGTTGATGTGAGAAAGAATACTTGTTTCCAACTTTCACATCGATTTTTCCTGGCTCCTTAAAAGTGAGCAAAGAATAGAGGACTAAGAAATTCTATCATAGTATTCCCTCATTAAACAGCCTAGCAGTTACGATGTTTTTGCAAGATCAATACTCTATGAATCAATCATTTATTTTCTGGTGCTATTGCTGCTTAAACATTTAAAATTGAAATAGCGAATACACTTTTTAATTTGTGAGGAATGTTGTAGGGACGGTATGAGTAGTGATTGAGAGGGTGACTATAGGTAACTTTTTATCCTACAGACTAGCGAGCTTGTACGGGGCTGGTTGTAAACTGGACGTGTTTGTAATATCTTCTTGATGTTTTAGTGGGCTTTAATAAGACTTTTTCATTAATGATGCTAAAATGAGGTTTTTTTACTTGTAGAAGACTGTTTTTAGACTGCAAAATAAATCTGTATTTTTATTTAAAGGATTTCCCACCTTGGGAATTGGGCGAAGATAGATGCTTGAACACATCGTTTGCTTAAACAAGTATATCGCGCACTGACTTTGCTTAGAGAACATGTCAGAGCGCAGTACATGATATCAGTGACGCTATATGAATTGCGTAATGATAAAAAGTATGATATCTGTGTAAATATTGTGATAATGATAAGAAGTATAGTCTTTCCATTACACTGCTCTAAATAAAATAGTTTATAACTTGATAGCAAAATGTTCGCCTTTCTTAGGAAAGTAATACAGACTTTTATTCTTATATTTGTTGCAAAATCGTTGGTTTAAGCATTACATTCTTAGGACTGAAAACCTTGCAAAATCAAGGCAAATTTCTTCAATAACCAACTCCATCCTTTTGGTTTATCTGTGATCATTGGTGCCCGGAGCCATCTCTCAGTGTATTCTTGTGGAGAACACGTATTAAGGGACGCTATTGTCATTGGTGCCCGGAGACATCTCAATATACTGTCCCTTCGGGCAGTGTTCTTTCGTATCAGATAACACTACCTAGTACCGGACAGTGATCTTAGAGGCTCCTAGGACGAGAAAATCTAAGGGCAGCACTGCTGGATTCTTACACGGTCTAGATTACTTAGCTTATCAGGCCTTCTATTGTTTTTTTTATCTTCGCATCGACAACTCGGTTCATTAGCGTTTTACGAGATTAAAGGCTACTCCAGGTAGGAGGGCGCCTTTCTTTTTGCACATTTCCATTGTAATTTTCCGTGGAAGCTCTATTGTTATTAATATTATTATTATTATTGCCATTTTTGCAATTGCGGAATAAAATAGGCAAAGGGGAATAGTCACTAACATTGCGACAGAACAATACTATTACATATATACTTATACATCCATACACATCAGAGATATTTTCCGTGATAGCCTGCTTCTTTTCGTGATCATCGACCGGTATCGGGCTTTCGCCCATCATCAGGATGTTCTGTCAAAACAGCCCGAATGATGCCCGAACTCCCGAAAATGGTCGATGACTACGAAGAAAAGCAGGCTATCCCAGAAAATATCTGTGATACTTTCCAGCTATGCGGACCCAATCATACCCATATACCGACACATGCAAAATCTATTGAAGAAATCTGCGGACTATACGGGCTGTATTCAGCAGAATTGACTTCAATAGTTTCAGGCAATTTCAGATTCTTCATCCCAAGAACTGTTTCTTTTGGTGCCAATCCATTTGCCAAGAGGACGATCGGCAATATTGAAACTGTAATGGTTGTAGGAGGAGATGTTGGTTGTGGATGTTGATGGATAAATAACACCTCAATATCGGTATAAGATATATAATTGATATATATGTATATGACTGACTACCAAGGACTGTATACTTTACACTACAAGAACTGAACAGACAGACTGACGTGGCTAAACGATATGTACAATTGAAGTGTAGACTGTGAACAGAATATCTCTTTGACTCTGTCTCTCGTATATATATACACTCGCCGAACCCTCTCCTCTCTCTGTGCGCGAGGGGCTGTTTTTGAGTGATGGGGGTTCACTCGCTAGAGTGGATGAGTGGTGGGGGTTCACTACCCCTACATCATCCCCCCTCCTGAAGTAATTTTTCGTTTGCGAAAAATTAGCGTTGGTAGCTTGGCTGAAATGATGTTGTTGATGCTGCTAAATTTGTAGCATATGTGGCTAGTGATATGCGACTAGCATGCTGTTTTTTAAGAGCCAGTTTTGTCTTGTCTGTCATAGAGTATTTAAAATTGGAGCAGTCTTTGGCAGTAATTTAAATATGTACATTAAAAGAACAATATTTACACGATTGGTCATTAACATAATTTGAGAAAAAACTAATAATTTCAATACATGATATTGGATCTGCATTTTTAGTTTTAGAAATATTAAGAGATCCATTAATTATTTACATATGTGAAAATTGGCTCTTGATAATTATCTACATTTATTAAATTAATTATTTACATTTTGTTTTTATTTTGCCAATTGTTTATGTTATTGAAATACTTGGTAAATCCATTACTAAGTATCATGTAAGAGTTAAAATTATATTTACAAGGAGTTTTGCTGAATTTATGTGCATCATGGATTCATTTTGGATATAAAATTAGAAATTTAAAAATTTGAATATAAAATTGAACATAAAAATTGACTAAATCTAAGGTACAATAATGATTAAATTTTTTTTTTTTTTGATTAAATAAATATTTTCGCTTGAGTATAAGTATTAAACAATTGAAAAAATTCATGATTCATTTTCGATATAAAATTAGAAATGATTTCCATGTAATGAAACTTATGGTTATAAACAATTAAAAATTTCCAGATGAATGAAAAACGTCATGATTATGGTATAAATGTTAAAAAAAATTATTTCCTAATTAAGTAATGATATACAATAATAATGATTTGATTAAATTGTTAAATATCTTCTAATAATTATTCAGATGTAACAAAACTAATGGCTATAAACAACTGTTCATTTTTAAATGACTCTAAGAAATAGAATATGAATACAAATAAAATTTCAAGATTGATTCTGATAAAAGGAATATTTATGCAGATTTAAAATTCTTTGAAAATTATACAATTTAAAAAGATTTTTGATAAATATCACAATTATAGAACTAGATAATTAATAAACAAATATGATGTAAAAAAGATGCAGAATAAAATTTAAAAATTAATACATATTTAAAATAATTGATTGAAAATGATATAATTGATTGATGATCATATGAACGATTTATATTTATGATATATTGAATGATTTATATATGACATGATATAATAAAATATATATATATATCTATACTTTTTTTTTTTTTTTTTTTTGTAAACACACATATTTATTTATATACAATTGTTTCTAGGAACCTTAATAATTTGTGTGTTTAGGCAAATTAATTAAATAGAAAGGAATGTTGGAAAAGGAAGAAAATAAATTTGTTAAAGTAACAAAAAAAAAATACATTCGTGGAATAAAATATTATGTTTGTTTTGTGTTTGTAGACGAATTAAATTACTTTCTATTTTTTTTTTGCTTCCAACAAGGGTTGGAGTTGTCATACGCTGTCTTATAAATCAAGGTGCAATGATTTAATGTATTTGTTTTAGTTAATTTCTGAATCAACGGTGCAATGATGATTTTATTTTCTAAATCTGTTTTATGCATTATGTTGTACGAAGAAGTTTGTTTTATGCATTATGTTGTACGAAGAAGTTTGTTTTATGCATTATGTTGTACGAAGAAGTTTGTTTTATGCATTATGTTGTACGAAGAAGTTTGTCTTATGCATTATGTTGTACGAAGAAGTTTGTTTTATGCATTATGTTGTACGAAGAAGTTTTGATAAAAACGTTTGCTTAATTTATGTAAACTTAATATTAATTTATAAATAATGGACGAAATCGATTTCTTGCGAGCAGGAATGCAGGAATGCGCAGCTAGGATACGGCCGGGATATGGGTAAGAGCTCATAAATATTTAATTAATATTTCGAAGGTCGATGAATATCTGCAGATTATGTCGACAGAATTCGAAGTGCTAAAGCTAGATAGATTAAGCGAATATTTTGTTAGTGGTAAACAAGTATTATATTAGTATCATAAAATATATACATATGAATGTATATGGCCATTTGAAAGAAAATTATTTAGTTGGGGTGTTGATTTTAATCACCCTTCAAGGTACATGTGACAAAAAACAATTAAAAGTGAAAGTAGACTGGGTTTTTACCAGGTGCAGAAAGATATCTCCTTTTATTAGTACTTCCATTGTTCGGCAATTCCTTGAAGATTAAAATTTCCCAATTGAAAATCCTTTCCTATTGAATGTGGCTGGAATTCCTTCCTAATGTTTAGTTGGCTATGCTTATTGTTATTTCACCCTTTTGTCGACGTTTCTATTCTATTAAACAAGAAGCAAATAAATGAAGTATATCTAAGAATTAAGGGTTTTTTACCTGTTTTGTCGGCGTTGAGACAATGCTGTGGAGGTTGTATTCCTTTTTTATAAATTTTCCAGTATTTTAATCCTGCAATAAAGTTTAGCATTGTACGGTTGCTAAATTCCCGTATTGTTTGTTTCTCTAAAATAAGAAAAGTATTAACAATTGCTCCTTATGACTCCTTTGTCGGTATCTAAATCTAAAATAAGAAATGTTTGGATTTGCTTTGTATCAATGCATTAGTAAATGCTTTGTATGATTTCCTTTATGACCTAAAATTCAATGTTTAAATAAATAGGGTGTTTAACCTAAAATTGTTAAGAATAAGAATGTATATTATTTAAAATTAACAATAATTAAATGTATGATGATTGGGGTGTATGGCCTAAAATTGACCATAATCAATGTTCAATTCACACTAACGAAATTGTTTAAATAAATAGGGTGTATGATCTAAAATTAAATGTTGAATTTGAAACGTGCATTGAAATGTTGAAATACAATTTTCAAAATGCCAGGGTGTATTTACTGAGATATTATGTTGAATTTATTTAAAATTTTTAATTAAAATGTTTATGTTTGAATTTAAATTTTGAAATTAATTTTGAAATTTTTCCTTGGACTAGAGTATTGTCTCCTCCCAACACCAGGAAAATTTGTCTAAATTTTCCGAAAATGTTTTTAAATGTTTGCCTTTCTTGGCCGTAGATTCATTTTATGTGTATTTGTAGGTTTTTGCCGTAGATGTGCTTTTTTAATTTTGCTTAGATGCACTAATTTTCTTTCATTATTATTTAAGGTAATTAGTGCAGTCTGGTTGGAAAATATTTTGTAAATTTGGTACGGGCCATGATATTTTTTTGTGAATTTTCCCGTGGGCGTAAAATTTTTTAAATAAACGTTATCTCCTACATAGAAATTTTGTTTTGAAACACTTTTATTATAATATTTTTCCCTTATTTGTTTGGCTTTTTCATTATTATTTTTTGCCTGTTGACGAACTTTTTGAATTTTTTCATATAGACATTTTGTATGAATGTTAAAATTTTGAATGTCTTTTTGTGGATAGTTTAGTATCCAGGGAAATTGAAATTTGGTACCAAAAACTAGTTCATGGGGGGTAAAGTTTGTGGATACATTTTTCGTTGAGTTGTGTGCAGCTTTAATTAATGGCAGGTAATTATGCCAATTTTTGTCACTTTGGACATAGTGAGATATGTTATTGGCGATGTCTCTATGAATTCTCTCTAATCGTCCATTTGACGCAGGGTGGTATGGCGTCGTGCACACTTTTTTAATTTTTAACAGTGCACAGATTTGAAGTAAAATGGTGGACGTGAAATTGGTACCCAAATCTGTGAGTAGGTACTTTGGCGTGCCGTATCTGGTGAAGATATGGTTAACAATAATTTGAGCAATAGTCTCCGCTTTTTGGTTCGTAATTGGAAACATTTCCAAATAGCGGGAATATTGACAAATTATTGTTAATATGTATTTGTATTCTTCGCCTGTTATAATATTTGTTGATGGCTCTAGCGGTCCAACAACGTCAATTGAAATAGCTTGCCAAACATTAGTTGGCTCGCTAAATGTGCCTATTGGTGGTTTATAGGCGTTGTCGGTTTTTCTAGTGGCGCAACTATGACACGTCTTGACATAGTTCTCCACGTCTTGGGTCATGTCAGGCCAGGAGAATTGAGTTTTATGCGGTCATATGTTTTTTGTCTGCCATAATGACCAGACAATGGGTTGTCATGATACAGCTGTAAAACTGTATCACGCATTTTGCTTGGAACAAGGATGTTGTTGTCCAGCACATTGATTAGAAGGCCTGAATCATTTAATGCATAATTTTTTGATTGGGCTAGACGTCGGCATTGCTCATCTTCAGCTTGCTGCTGAGCTATTTCTAATAAGTCGATGGTTGGGTAATATTCTGGGGATATATCGGTGTTGATGCAGCCTATATATCTACTTAACGCATCTGCATGAGCGATGTTTTTACCCGATCTGTGTTCGATGTAGAAGTCGAACTCACTTAATTTCAGTGACCATCTGTACAATTTCGAATGCGGGTCTTTTAAATTTTGAAGCCACTGCAGAGCTGAGTGGTCAGTTATTATTTTGAATTTGTAGCCGAAAATGATATATCTGTACTGTTTACAGCCAAAGAGAATGGCTAACAGTTCTCTTTCCGTAGTGCAGAGTCTTGTTTCAGTTTCAGACAGTACGCGGGATGAAAAGGCTATTGGACGTTCTTCGCCGTTTATTTGTTGGCTTAGAATTGCAGATATGCCAACGTTGCTCGCGTCCGTAGTCAATATGAATTCGTAATTATAATTGGGGTATGCTAGAATCGGTGGGGAAATCAATTTTTGTTTTAGAATTTGAAATGCCGATGAACATTGAGAAGACCATACAAACTTGGTATTTTTCTTTGTTAAGTCTGTAAGGGGCTTGGCTATTTCCGAGAAATTATGAATGAATTTTCTGTAAAAACCTATAAATCCTAAAAATGCTCTGACGTCTTTTAATTTTTTCGGAATTGGATAGGTTTCTACAGCTTTTAACTTCTCGTGATCTGGAGAAATGCCTTTTTTGCTCAATGTATAGCCTAAATATTTGCATTCTTCTTTGAAGAAGGTACATTTATTTAGGTCTATACAAAGATTGCCCTTCTGTAATTGTGTAAGAATTTTTTGTGTAGATGTTAAATGTTCATGAAATGTTTTGCCGTGAAAAATTAATATGTCGTCAATGAATGTGTGGCATATGTCACCCGTGTAACCCGATAAGAGTTTATCCATTAAACGCTGATATGATCCACTTGCGTTCTTTAAACCGAATGGAACAGATAAGAATTTGTATGTGCCGAATTGTGTTATGAATGTTGTTTTGTCTTGTGATGATTTGTTAAGTCTAATGGAGTGGAATGCGTTTGAGATGTCGAGTGTTGTGAAGTATGTTGTGTCATGTAATGTTGATAATATGTGTTGAATGTCTGGAAGAGGATAAATTTCAGATGTGGTGATTGCGTTTAATTTACGTAAATCAACCACGTATCTGTACTGTTTGCGTAACTGGGTGATGTCGTTTGAATCAACTTTTGTGTGATCCGCAGACTTCTTTTTAACAAGAATCACGGGATGCGCCCAGTTACTCGTCGATGGTTCAATTATTCCTCTATCCAGATTATCTTGTATTAGTGCTTTCAGTATGGGGGCTTCTGAATGTGATAGTTTGTAAGGTCGACTGTGTACAGGCGGATGATTTTGTGTGTCTATGTGGTGTGTAATATCTGTAAATTTTGTTTTGTAATCTTTATCATGAGTGAATGTGTCATAAAATGGAGAAAATGTTTCAACAATTTTGTCTGCTTGTTGTGGAGAGAGATGAGTGAGTTTCTGGCGTAATTGTTGTTGAAAGGCTTGTAATTGTGTTTTTTGTTCGTGCGAGAGTTGTTGAATCGAATTTATGGTATGTTTGTTTGATGAGTTGTACGTCTCAGGGTTGTATTGAATGTGTGCTATTGGAAAATGTTTCGTGATGCAGATTTCATGTTGTGTTGTATTTATTAATGTTATGGCACAAGCATTGTTACGTACGTTAGTCAGTGTGTGGGGTAAGTAAATTCCAGTAGGTAGACTGTCATGTTGTGTCAATAGTATGGAACCGTCTGGAATTTTTGTATGTAGCGTGTAAGTATTGACGATGTGTGATCGTGCAGGAATTTTGATTTTGTGTCTGGTTGATAATGTTTCTGGTAAAGTTGTGTTTTGAATGTTGTTAATTTGTGATGTTGTGTTGTCTGTTAAGAATGGAATGACTGTTTTGTTTATAATTATGTTTGAGTTTTTGAAATTAATAATGGCTTGAAATTTTGTTAGTAGGTCTCTCCCAATGATCATTTCAAATTCATTTTTCAGTTGGGACACTATGAATTTACCTTGAATTTTTGTGTTTTGGCCTATGGATAATTGAATGTTTGACAGACCATAATTGGGGATAATCTGGTTTGTGATCGATTTTAAAATGATACCAGATTCTTCGGGCCTCGATTTGACGTGACTGGCATCTATGAGCGAGTGTGAAGCACCCGTGTCGATCAGAGCTTTAACTTTTTTGTTTTTAATTTGGATGTCGATTAATAAATTATTTGAATCGTTGAGTGCCGGGATCAAGACCGTGGTAGCCGTTCGTGAAAACGGCTGCGCGCCTAATCGTTTTTTGCATTATTGAACCAGCATGCCTTTGCAGTATGCCCTCGTTTTTCACATATCTGGCATGTTGGCGGAACCCATCTATTCGACGTATTGCCAGTATTAAATTTGTTATTATTATTATTGCTGTTATTATTACTATTATTATTATTGTTAGGCATTTGTTTTTTGAAATAGGGCCTACTTTGCCTGAAGATACGATGGTCTGGCTTAAATTGTGGCTTTTTGCCAAAATTAGTGCGCGCTTGTTTATTATTATTAAAATTATTATTTTTGTTGTTGCAGTCGCGGTTCCAGTGGTTGCCTTGACAAAATTTACAAGGCGAAGGTGGTTTAGAAATAGAAACTCGCCTTCTTTTATTTTTCACGACTTGAAATTTTTGTGTGCATTCCGAGTTCCAATGGGCGCCGGTACAATGTTTGCATGGTGATGGCGGTTTGTCAGAAGACTGTATTGGCGAATCTGCCTTTTTAATGGCAAATATCGAACCTTGAGGTTCTGCACTTTGTATGTCCCTGAGGGCTGTTGCATAAGTTTGAGCCTCATCAAGGTTTTTGGGGAGTTTAATTTGGACTTGGGCCTTCATGGAACTTGGAAGTGATTTTATGAAGGCGTCCGTTGTTAGCCGCTCAACTAGATTTTGTAACGTTTGTAACGGGTTTTGTTGAGCTTTGAATAAGAGAGATGTGGCAATGTGCTTTATTCTGTCAGCAAAAGCTTCCAGAGTTTCTGATGGATTTTGTTGCAAGCTCGTTATTTGCTGCAACAATACCACGGGCGTTTTTTCTTTTTTAAATCTGGCAATTAGACTTTCCGTTGCTAGTCGGTATGTTAAAATGACGTTATCATTTGAAGGGTACAGGGAAAAAAGCAGGTATATCACCAAAACTCCGTTTTGAGAAAAAGTATATTTTAAATAAAAAACGTTATTGTACTTAAAAAAACAGTAAATTCAAATGTTAAAAAGATGGATACATAATTAGGATATGTATAGGATAGAATCATACACAGGTAGTAATGGTCAGTTGAATCATAATTCCAAAACAAAAAAAAATTATTTTAAAACCTTTTGAAACAGTGAAAAAACCAGGTATGTCAAGGTAACCAGAGAAAAAACAGATGTCATCTGAAACAAAGGACACCATGCACTGAAAAATATATGTATTTTATTATATCCGGGGTAATATTTTGTTTATTTTGCTATATTATAAAATACTATGTTTCTTTAAGGCCTCATTAGTTAACTTGCTTACCTAGTGGGCGCTAGTCATGAATGAGTTTCTGAAAAAATTGGTTAGCAGCAGGACCACAAAATTTCATTAAACTCATGATGTCAGTATATTTGGCCTTTGCAATTGGTATGCGACCTAAAGGAAAAATAACAAAAAATGTTTACAGTCAAGTTGAAGTAATAGGTATATCTACAAGTTTGCAAGTATCCCAAACTATCCACAAAATATTGACATAATCCACATTTTCGAGAAAATAATAAATTCAACTCACCATGATATAATCGAGCTGGTAGTTGAAATTCGCCTTTTCTAATTCCAGAAGGTCTACAGGCAGGCTTTTTTATTACACTACTCGTCATCGCACCATTGTATGTTGAACGATGGTAAAGGAGACGGCAATGCTCAGACGAAGCCACAATCTCCTTTATCGGTTGAGTTTTGAAACTACATTTCAACAAATATTGGCTGTCTAAAAACGTCTTCCAGTCGAGAACTAGTTTCTGCTTCACATTAATAACAATAAATGGGGATGGTTTCACCCTAGCATTTGTTATTATATCTCTGAAATTAGTCGGAGTTTCTATGGGGCTTTTTAAATTCCACAGCCCTACATTCTTGTCACACTCGAGATATGAGTGACCTCGAACAGGAAAAGTTATTTTAATTTTTTTCAAGCCATGTATTTTGATGTTGGTTAGGTAATGAATAAATCTGAAAATGGTAAAATTCTTATTTTGCCCGCCTGCAGAATCGCAGAATATTTCTAGTTCTTCCACCTCGTCATCAAGAAAATTGAGAATGTAGTGAAATAGAAATGAAGCCACTTCATTAGGCCCTTTCTTGGCAACTCCTTCGTGGTAACTATAAAAGATCGACTGTCCAGTCGAAAGAACATGGATATTAAAAGTATACATGGATAGCTGACGTTTATAATAGACGTCGTTTGTCGAAATTTTAGGGATCGAAATATTTTTCGCGAAATCCATACAAATCGCTTCGATTTTTTTACTTTTGTTCGAAGCAATTCTTGCAGTTTTTTTACGTGTGTAAAACGTTTCCGCTTTTTTTTTATGAAGGACATTCATTGTTGTCAGTTTTCTTAGTTCCTCACTATCTCTGTGTGCAGATAATACTTTCAATTTGGCTGTGAATTCATCGCATGTGGCACACGTGTCTGTCCGGGGGTACCCGAAAGCAATATTGAAATCTGTATTAAAAATACACCTGTAAGTTTCATACGAAATTCTCACAGAGGAGTTCACTTCTTTAAACATCATGAACATCTTCTTAACAGTAAGTTCTTCAGGCAAATAAATCTTTTTAGAATCGTGAAGGCTGTAGTGGCTTTTGCGCCCTTGGAAACCTTTTATGTGGTTGTGGACTAACAATTTTGTCGTTGCATCTAATTTTCTATGGTGGGTACTATGTTTACCTCTTTTATCTCGTGGAGCGATTCCATCTAGTTTCATTGCCCTCTGCAGGTATTCTAGTTTGCTCTTTGTGATTCCATGTATAGCACAGAAGGCTTTAGCACACACAGGGACATCTGTGATGTTACTGTTACTGTCACTGACTCGAACTCTGTAAGCGAACGTTGCATCGCGGAAAACAACAACAGCTTCGTCATGTCTTGGCCTCCTTTGCTTGACAGGAAGTAATGTTATCAAGCCGCACAAATAGGCATTTTGCTCATCATGTGATCTAAGATTATTAAAATTCCGCAGTATGTCTTCTCGTGCTTTTTGTGGTATGACTTCAAAACAGTTAAAACGTGAGCATTTACATGGATCTCCCATTTCATGAGAGCTTAGCCTTATCTTTTTACCAACATCTGTAACTCGCCCGGTCTTCTTTCTTTTCTTAACATCATTAAACTTCACACCTTCGTCATCTGATGACATTTCGGGTCCGAAAATATGCACAACACTTGCACAAATATGCACAACAACTAAAAATGACAACGACGAAACTGCGAAAATTGTAAACAAGACAACAAAACTGATAACCTCACAATCTGATAACCATACTGCCATCTAGCGGCCAGATTGAAACTGACTAACCTGGTTCTTTCCCTGTTTCGCTTGACTTGCCTTGTTTTTTCCCTGCACAGTTAATCTTTCTTCGCTTATAATTCATGACTAACCCGTTTTTTTACTTGTTTGAGGCGCTCAGAAGTTGCTTCTTATTACTCAGTACACATAGAGAAAAAAAAACCTCTACCTCCAAAAACTGACTTACCTGCTTTTTTCCCTGTACCCTTCATTTGTACACTGCGTTTTAAAAGTGTCAAAGAAAATTTTTGCCGCACCCGTTAATTTTAAAATTAGGATTTCCAGTTTGTCGGCTTCTGACCATCCCGAAATCGCACTATAATTATTAATTTGGTCTATAAAGGAATTTATGTCGCTATTATGGGAACCGTCGAAAACTGGTAAATTATTTATCATTTGCAAGTTCCGGATGTTTACGGGATTTGGAGCGTTGCACTTGTTTAGAAGGTACGCGATTGCTTCATCAGCAGATTTTTGTTGGCCATCGATTGTGTAGGTAGACATGATTTTTGATAGTCTTTCTTTTAAAATTAACAAATTGCCACTTGTGGAAAGATTATGTTGTTTTAATTTTTGAATAATTTCGGCTCTTTTCATAAAAATGAAGTC
Organism: Triatoma infestans; assembly: GCA_011037195.1. NCBI lineage: Eukaryota > Metazoa > Arthropoda > Insecta > Hemiptera > Reduviidae > Triatoma > Triatoma infestans. The sequence continues at coordinate 91,090 of JAAEAF010002489.1, read as the reverse complement.
GAAATTTTAAAAATATGAAATATACAAATAGATGTAACAAAAAATAGCGGAAATAAAATATTTAAAAGTGTAAAACTAAAATGAATAATAATTAAAAAAAATAATAGAAATTTATATCTTACCTTTTAATGAGAAATGGCTGGGTTTCGATAGCGCTGCCACCAATGTAATGGTTGTAGGAGGAGATGTTGGTTGTAGATGTTGATGGATAAATAACACCTCAATATCGGTATAAGATATATAATTGATATATATGTATATGACTGACTACCAAGGACTGTATACTTTACACTACAAGAACTGAACAGACAGACTGACGTGGCTAAACGATATGTACAATTGAAGTGTAGACTGTGAACAGAAGAATCTCTTTGACTCTGTTTCTCGTATATATATACACTCGCCGAACCCTCTCCTCTCTCTGTGCGCGAGGGGCTGTTTTTGAGTGATGGGGGTTCACTCGCTAGAGTGGATGAGTGGTGGGGGTTCACTACCCCTACAAAACCCTGGTTAAGGAATATATTCCTTTATTCAAAAACGGGATCCTTATAATTCTCTCTTTTTTGGGCGCGCACCTTCTGCAGGTTTTCATCTATTCGTGATGCATGCTAATAATTTCGCAGTTTTCCTTTCACAGTCCAGCACCAGTATGTCCAGGTTATTATTATTATTATTATTATTATTATTATTATTATTATTATTATTATTATTATTATTATTATTGTAATGCTCACCATTTTGTTGGTGGTAATGGGTAGAGTATGTGCTAATTCGCCAAGCACATCCATTTTCCATATTTAAAATTTAATCCAGAAATTTGCAGACTACGGCAATATTATTGATTTCTGCATGGGTGAAACAGGCTTCCAGACAGGCCAATCATATTGAAACTTTCAAGCAGCGTCTTTGAGATGATTACGCTATCAAGCTTTCTTATACGCTTTAGCCCTGCCTCCAGTTCAGCAGCATATTTTCCCATCTTTTCTTTTCTTTGCCCAACAGGCCCTGCGTATTAGGCAACATCTATTAAAATTGCGAATATCTCTTTTTCTTTTTTAAATTGATGACTTCTTTTTCTAACCTTTGCTTTGCTGCTCAATGTCCTTTCTGCACGCAATCGTAAGTTGCGAATTAAGGAGCGCATACAATATGTTCTTAACCAATTTAACCAATCAAACCAATTCAAACTGGCATTTGTTTTTTTGCATTTACGTTTTTCAATAGCAATCCTATTTTTCCATTTACGTAACAGGGCAATCCTACTTTATATTGTTGAGGCGGTAAATCCCCCTCACCAGCTTTGTTCTAAATGTGCTAGCTATTGTTCCTTTGTGTTGATAAAAAATGTTAAATTAGGAAGAAGAGATATAAATCTGAATTTGGTAGTTTGAAGTTGTCAGCCTGAAAAATGGGCATTTATGTATTTATTTATTTATTTTATTTTAGGAGTAACTTTGAAAATAAAACTGACAAAGTGAATATCAAATTAAAATGTTTAACTTTGAATTGAATAATCATGAAAACAGATTATAGATAAAGTGAGAATAAAATAAAATTTAAGACTGAACATTTAGATAACTAACAAAATCCTTTTCTATCTCACTGTCTCTTTTCCCTCTAAAAGCTCTTGAAAGTTAACACACCGTTCATCAATCTTTCTTTTTATCTCTAAATTGTTTTCACCCTAGCTTTTCTTTTTCCATTTTATCTATAGTTTTCCAAGTGCCATTTCTGTCTGTGTATATGTGCGAATGTATCCAGTTGTTACTACCACTGTAATTTTAAGCCATTTATTCACTAAAAGTCTTTTTTGTTTTTGTTATAAATAATTGACATTACTTTCATCATCTTAATTACATCGTTTACGCCACCCTCTACACTTAAACTTTTCAATGAAATCTTATTTTAACTTACTTAATTTAGTAAATTCTATACTTTTAACATGAAATTTAAAAAAAAAAAATATCATTATTTTATGAATGACATTTATTGTATTTTATTGTTGAAAGCTTTAATTAATTTTCTTGAAAGATTTTCTTTAACTTTATATCTGTATTTTTCTACTTTAATTAATTTATATTTTTTTTTTTTTTTAGTTTTACATAATCATTTAATCCATTAATTGCTTTCTACAAATTAATAGAACATTGTATTAAAAGTTTTTCAATAATTCATTTATTTTCATTAATTAAAATTGCGTTGTTACATTAATGAAATGGAGATTACATAGTAATTTCTTATGATTGTGTTAACTTTCTAGTTATTTCACTTTCTTTTACGGCTAATAAAAAATTATTGTGATCATACCAGATTTTTGAAATTGATTTTTCATCACAAATATATATTTGGATACCCTGAATACGAAAAATAAATGTTTTTAGCCAATGGTCTGTGTAGGTGGGTGTGTCTTAACAAAATATCTCTCTCTCAAAAAAAAAATCGCAAAAAATTCAAACTTTGTATCCCGGTTAGGTACTATCACCGCATCAGATACGAAGATATCAGGCAAAATCCACCAACCGGAATGCTGTGTCTTTACAGTATTTTTGTGATTTTCTCCCATAAAGCCGCTCAGGTTGCAAATAAAATCCTCTCGGCCATTTATGGCCAGCCCAATTAAACATGTAATGATGCAATTTTCAATAATGTTTTTATATTGAATTGTGCAATAGTGAATTAGAGGATCGTAATTATGATAAAATGCAAGATGCACTATTTTGAGTTGAGATTAAGTAGTGCTTTATGTTTAGTCAATTCCTTTTGAAAATCGTTCTGTTTTGAAATTCTTGGCTGGCCCAATCATTTTGGTTACTCATAAGAACAGAAGATTTAAAAGTTTTTATTTATTTAGCGAATAAACAAATGCTATTTTACTTACAAAGTAAAAATGAGTTCATTTGCAATAGCATTATGGTAATGTTCAAGTTTATTACGTATTAACATAGTAAATCTTCTAGACATAATGATTAGGTTAGGTTGGATTTGGTTTTAGAAGTAGATGTTAAAGTGATAAGGGAAGTTGATAGTAGTTCACAAAGAGAGATATAGAATTCACTTAGCCTTGGCAATAGTCCTGGAACTTGTATGTCCTGCCGGCGTTGCTAGAGAGTTGGCGAGAGAGAGAGAGACAGTGTCACTAAAGGCCAAACTAAAGGAGCTTGTACAAAGTGTCGTAATAGTTTGTATTAGTAAGGAGGAGAGGACAGTAAAGGGACCGTTAGATAATGGGTAACGATCCCGTCTGGCTGAGTGTTTCCCAGTTTCCAGATCTATCTCTGGCTGTTTCTCTTACTCTTAGTTTCTCTTTCCAGGACTGTTGAGTTTGTTACTCCCTTCTCTCAAGAACTTAAGAGACTACTTCCCTCCCCCTCTCGGTCGCTCCTTACTACCACTCTTTTTCACATGTTGCAGCCAACATACGTATACGTCCTCACGTTTAAAACCACACTATTATTGTAGTCCACTAAAACGACAATAATTCACTCTTGCGGTTCTTTTCGACAACATGGGGTTTTAGGGGCTTAAAGTTTCTAACAGATGTTTCCATGTATGTATAACTTCAATTCACATACATACAGTCCAAAATTCTCGCACATAGGTCAAAATTATTACACAAATCTTACATTGCTTAATATTTCAGCGTTAGACGGTATATTATATAAACTTTGCTTTAAACACTTTTCTTCGCTTTCCTTTCTTTTTTGTTTGTTAGACAGTCGTACTCTTTCTCTACATCTTCATCTGTGGCAACTCTAATTTATTAATAATTTTTTTTTTTTTTAACTAACTCATGAGCCTAATCTTAATGTCAGATGCAAAATTTAAGCTTCCTGTAATTTTTCGTTTTTGATATATTTTTTTTACATATAGAAAACGTTATTTCAAACACAATGAACCTCAGCAAACAAGATTTCCGGTGAAAACAATCAATTTCGAAAATTTTACAATACGATCGCAATACTTACTTTTACCAGCGGTAAGTGAAAAGAAAGTAAAATCTACTAAGGAGCCGAAACAATAAATTGTTTAGTTTAAATTTTTTTTTAATAAATTAGCTTCAAACAAATACATCAAATTAAAATCTTTCAGCGTGTTTATTTTGTAACCTTATTTTAAAATTGTGGTAAAAGCAACCCATTGGACAGTGTGAATTAGCATTGTAAAACATGGCCATTCTGAGGCAATTTTAATTGTAGCATATTTAGTTTCATAACCAGAAACAATTTGGTTGTAATACTGGTTGCTTTTGGTTGTAAATGTTAATGTGTATTTTGTGGTCGTCTATATATATATCTATATACAGGAAATGTAAAACGGTGTTCAAAACAGCATAACATTCACTAAACCGTTTATTAATTAAATAGTTAATTTCTGAAAATCATAGAGAAGTTTTTTTTGTTAAAAGCCATTTTAGAAAATTGTTTTCACCATGTTTAAAGAGGCCGAATATAATATATAATAAAAATCAATATCAAAAATTTGATACGATTGCAAATAATTCCTCTTACCAGGAAAAGAGGAAGTGAGAATAATAATATAAATCTCACATGTATTCGGAATAAAAACAAAATACTTGAGAAGTCCAAATAATAAAACAAAAAAAGTAAAGTAAGCCGATCGCTGACGGAGGCGGCAAAGCGAACACACTTTACTATACATTACTCATAAATATTTCAAATAAAACCAAAGTGAAAACCAGGATCGAACCTAATACCACAATGCCACCGCTAGTCTAAACAGTATTTATTGCATTTAAAATAAATCCTACCACTGTTTAATGGACTAATCGAATTTGGACCAATAGTCTCTTTGTTTTATATCTTCAGATATTCTCTCCAGTAAAAATACATTTATATAATACTATGTACTAAGTTTTAATTAGAATTAATGACTCTCTCCACGAGAATTGTAATTTCAAATTCAAATTTTATGATTAATTGTACGATCTACAATAAGAGAAAGTCGTGTGAGTGTTTGATACCAGATTTTTCACTTTCTCTTACTCCTAGTAAGAGAAAGTATTGTAATCGTGTCAAATTTTCGATACTGAGTTTCACCGGAAATATTCGTTTTGAGATCCTCCTGGTGTCCAAATAAGTGGTTCTTAGAAATAATGCGTTTCTTTCTTCCGTCAATGAATCATTCCCATTTTGTATATTGTACAAGTAAGTAAGGATAACTGTTGTGGTTAATTGTGTATACCTATGGATACGCTAAACCCAAGGAGTTGTACACATCGTCACCACCTCTCTACAGGGCCTATTTGAACTTCATTTTGCGGGGAGACACTTCCTGTCGCAAAACCCCCTGAACAAATGTCTTTCCAATTCCTCCTCGGGAATCTACGAGATTAATCACTAAATGAATTTATTTTATTGTAATCGTGTCAAATTTTCGATATCGAGTTTTCAACGGAAATACACGTTTTGAGTTCAAAAAAGTGGTTTTTGAAAATGATCTGTGTATATGTATATATATATATATATATATATATGTGTGTGTGTGTGTGTGTGTTTAAGTATGTATTTCTATGTATGTGTGTATATATGTATGTGAACAGCATAGCTCAAAAACGAAAAATCGTAAAAAGTTCAAACTTGCTATTCCGTTTAGGTATCACCTTTGAATCCGACTGTAGGTTATCTATCGAAATTCCTTAACCGAATGATTTTTTTTTACTTTGTTGCGTTTTAGTTAAAAATGGTCTCAACAATTTTCTTGAAACTTAGTATATCAACTACACATAAAAGGAGCTACAACTTTTTTTTAAAACATTTCTCTAGAAAAATTTTAAGGGCACTTTTGATGGAGGGATGGAGTTAGGATTTTTCCTTTGAAGTGCTATTACAGTTTATTACACATTTCTCTCATCTAAATAATATACATTAGAATTAAATGGGTTGTAGAAATTCAGTGTTTATGATGACCGGAAGTGCGATTTTACTGTGAAGTATTTTTCAGTTTTCTGCTATTTGCTCTAAAACGACTCCCAAGTAATTTTCTTTAAACATGGAATGTGAACTACACATCATATAAAAAGCTACAACTTTTATTTGAAACATTTTTTCTGGTAAAGTCAGTCATTTAAAGGGGTTTTTGGGGATAGGGTAGGGGTTATGTTTTTTTCTAAAGTGCTGTCATAGTTGATTATACAAATCTACTATCCAAACAAAAATAGATTATCAAAATTCGAAGTTTTAAAAAAATTAGCAAAACGGAAGTACATTTTTACGAACGAACAGTTTTTTTCAGTTTTTTGCGATTTTATCCTTAAAAACACCGACGAATTTCATTAAATTTGATATGCTAACTATAAAATTTGTCAATCACAATTTTGTAAACTGAAGTAAGAGAAAGTCTTGTGAGTGTATCACACCGGTTTTTTTTTTTTTTTTTTTTTATACTTTCTCTTACTTCTGTTCAGAGGAAGTATTGAAATAGTGCTAATTTTTGATGAGCTATTACCGGGAATGCACGTTTTGAGGTCCTCTGGATCCGAAAAGTAATTTTTTAGAAAATTGTGTGTATATTTGTGTGTCTTACGAAACTTCTAATAAGAATTATAAGTTTGAAGAAAATTTGTTATTTATAATTCTGAAAATTGCAGAAAGAGTCGTGTGAGTGTTTCACATCAGATTTTTTTTTTTAACTTTTTAACTTGGTGTTAGAATAATATTTTCTTTTATTTATTATTTATTTTATTTTGCTGACCCGTGACATATAGTATGGAAAGGGCACTATCATCTAAAAAGATAAATGATGCGGATGATGTGGCGGTCACTGGATATTTATCTATGAATGGACTGCATTGCAGTCAACAGCATCTGGACTATTTCCTGTCTAGACGGGACCAGAAGCGTGACATAATGAATTGTTTATTTTTTTTGTTGTGCAATACTTTAGTAGTACGTTTAAACAAAATATATCATACGTAGTAATTTCTAGACCACAATATACACTAAACTGTGTTACTGACAGACATACAAATTTAGAAAAATGAATGGTGAGTGGATACATAACGAGGTGTGAATAAAAAACACATATTAAATATAATTAAATTTTCATTCTACCTTCATACTTGCCCAACTCGTCAAAATCGCCAACCATTTATTCCTTCCTCAAATTTAAAAATAAAAACCAAATAAAACATAATCTGGTGTGAAACAATTAAATGACAATCTAAAATAAACTTATTCGGAAAATTGTTTCAAATATAAAACTGATCCGTTTTTGCTAGTGCAGGGAGCTTTCTAAGTTCAAAAGAAACTCATTTGTAGTCTGAAAAGTCAGACTTCCGTTTAACCGATTTTCTTCAAATTTGGAATTCTATTAATGCTGCTAATATATATCATTGTTATGAAGCGTGTAGAAAACCCGTATGTTTTCACAAAAAAGAAAAAAATTCAATTTTCCGTGGAAAATGTTCCAAATAAAAGTGGTGGGTATTTATATTTAGAGGAAAACGTAACGCTACTGTTTCCTCAGAACCCCAAACAAAATAAAGTGGGAAGCATTTATGTGTATAAGATACGAAGTTTAAAGAAAATCGTGGAAACTGTTTCGAGAAAATAGCGAAAAACTGAAAAAATAGAAAAATAAATTCAGTAAAGCCGCACTTCCGATTGGTGGGATTTTGCCCAAAATTTTCGTGTCTGATATGGTATTACTATCTAATCAGAATATAAAATTTGAGCTACCCTGCCTTTTTTTTCGTTTTTGAGATATTTTGTTAAACACACACACACACACACACACACAATCACGCACAAGCACATATAGATAATTTGCTAAAAACATTGTTTCCATGAAAACAAGTATTTCCGGTGAAAACTCAATTTCAAAAATTTGATACGATCGCGCCATATTTCCTCTTACTAGCCAAAACAGAAAAAGAAATTAAAAATTTGGTATGAAACACGCGACTTTCTTTTACTGTAGTTAATAATACTTACCAAAAGGGTAAATTTGGAATTTGCATTTGCTTTATGAGAAGTATAAGTCGGTTAGCATCCGTGGCAGGTAGTATTTCAAGTGATTACATTTTTTTTTTCTTGCATTAGCCTTCGCCATATGCCATAATGGTACATATTACTTCTTCACATTTGCCTACTATATCCAGCACATTTACAATTTTATATCACACATTCATCTCAATAAATAATACATGCCTTCATATTTCACACATACAAAATAAATACAAACATACCTATTCTTACATTCATACCAATCCCCCCTCAATAATTAATCTAAATTAAAAATACTTACACTATTTACATATCTTTCACATTCACAATCATACGGTTACCGGGGTAGCCAATCCCGGATCAAACCCGCCCCTCCATGAGAAAGTGGCTCCCTAAATTAAAAATAGTGCAGTAACACTTCCTACACGACCAAAAGTTGCCAACCCTGGCCGGTATTGGCCCCCCCTGCACTCATTCATACCAATCATACATTCCTCTATAAATACAATCTAAAACAAAAAATAATCAATTCACGCTATAAATACTTTCATTCTAATAAATACATTCAACCACAAAAATATTGAAATAAAATTCTATATACACTATATACAGACATATTCTTAACCTAAGAATATATGCCTCATACACTCGCTCACACACACACACACACACACACACACACACACACATTACATTATACTAAATAGTACCCTATATATAATATAGAATAGAATAGAAGCGGGGAGGGGTGAGCCTCATTCCACTTCGACCTACAAATTGAGGTCTATTGTGGATCCCCTTAAGTTACAGAACAACCCCCAGCTTTGCCCTCCTAATCAATCCTAGCAAAGCTGAGAGCGGCTTCGTCATGAAGCTTTCAGCTTCGGGATTGCCCGTCCCCAGTTGAAGAAACCTAATCCTCGCCAGGCCAGCGCACTCACAAAGGATGTGCGCCGGGGTCTCCTCCTCTACCTTGCAGAATCGGCATACCGCACTATCCGCAAGTTGTAGGTGGTGCATGTGTCTATTCAGCCTACAATGCCCTGTTAGTAGACCCACAATTAACCTTATATCCCTTCGGGTTTGGCTCAGTAGGTCTTTGGTGAATTTAGGCAAATGTCTTTTAATGAAGAGCTTTGCCTGCCTCTGTCCTGGCGTTCCCTCCCTCCAACGCAGACGCTGATCTTCTATCCACCCCCTGATAGAAGTTTGAATGAGGCTCCTGGACAAGCCGCAAAAGGGTTCGGGGCCTACAAAGGTATCCTGCGAGCCCTCCCTCGCTAGGGATCCGCCCTCTCATTGCCCAGGAACCCCGCATGTCCCGGCGCCCAGGCGAGTGTCAGTTTATTCCGAGTACCCACCTCGGTGAGGGTAAGTAGGCACTCCGACACCAGTCTTGAGACTATTTGGTGTGAGGAAAGTGCCTTCAGGGCTGCCTGACTGTCGGAGTATATATAATATAGTGCAATACATAATTCAAGATCGTAGTGCACTATATGTTATTTAAATGTTACTCGTTCCTGATTTAAAAGTGAAACTTCCTACAATTAGCCCCACAGAAAAAGAGAAAACATATGTTGTGAAAAGCTTAACTGAAAGCTTTTTACTGAATATTGAATATTATGATACTTATTCAAATTGAAGTATGGAAAAGAAAAGAAATTTTTTATATAATGAATTCAGAAGAATTATTTAATAAAAAAAAAAAAAAAATTAATAATAAAATATCTATTAAATTTAAAAGTATTTTTAATTAAAAATAAAGCTACATTCTTAATTTTTGTTTGCAGTTTATATTTTCGTTTATATTGCAGTAACTGTTTCCTTTTTGTTTACTTTCTATTTAAAAATTAATTAGTAAGTCCTTTTTATAATTATTTATGATGTTTACTCCTTTATTATTATTCTTTTTTTGTTAGCATTAGACCTATAGCCTTTGCATGCTTTCAATTTTCTTGAAAATTATTTTAGTAAATATCCATCACATACCCTCCTTAGCAACTCTCTGTTTTCTATATTATTAGAGACTTTTATATTTTCTATATAACTAACAACTATTTAACATAGTTACCAATAAATACATTCCACACAATAAATACATTTATCCCTGAAGACTCATTCTAAATGTAAAAAAAAAAAGTAGAAAAGGAACATTAACTGATATTCTTACATAATCTAAAATTAAAAACTCTAGTTTTGAACCACTTAACGATTTTTTTCTAATTCCATTACATTTTGGTAGTAACCCAGCTACAAATTTCATATTTTATATATATATATAATATGTGCATCCGAAATATATTTAAGCAAAAATAATTGGACATTTGGTAAACCAATTTTCTACAAACTCGAAATTTTGGCACCTTATTATATTCATATTAATATTATTTGGACGACAGAATAGTTCGATAAAATATTGAATGACACTTTACAGGAAAGGCTCTTCTTCCTAAACATCCTTTAAATAAATTTTCCTGGAATTCGATTAATTATAATTAAAAAAAAAGTCATTGGAACCGTTTCCAAGAAAGTCATCAAAAACTGGAAAAAAAATCTACTCAGCTAGTAGATTAGTAAATGATATTTCCTCTAGTAATAGTATCTACTAGTAGTATTTAAAATTAAAAATGGATGGATTGGATGATCTCTTCCAATCCATCGATTTTGATTTAAACCGTATCATCACTTTCCCTGGTAACGAAATATCATGTTTCAATTTTCTGTGATTTTTCCATTTTTGAGTTATACTGACCACACACTCAAATTTATCATTCAAAATAACAACCAATTTATGGTTTAAGTACTCGATATTCCAGGACTCAGTTGAACTTGAGTTCAACGAGAGTTATTCAATTAGCAAATAGACAAACATTTTTAGTTTCAAAGGGGTTTTATTGAATGAAATCCTTCTTTATTTTTCTTTCGACATTATCCTTTATACATCTATTCCATCTCTCTACTAGTTTTGTTTTAAAGAATCTCTTTTCAGTTTATTCAGCTTTTTGCGCTTTATTTGTTTTCACTTTTATATTGTTGTAAAACTTGACGCCATCAAATCCATTACTTGATGGGCCAAAACAAAAAAAAATCTGATCCAACTCTAAGGCGGATATGGCAGAAATTCCTCTCCCTAATTTCTGAAAAGTATCAACTGTTGTACAGTTATGATAATGTTATTGAATTTTGTTGAGCGAGCGTTAACTTGGAGTAAGAGTCATCTTTCCTTTTTTATCTTTTTTTTAATAGGAAATTGTTCTGTAGTTAGTGGAAATTAGTATGATATTATCTTGATGACCTCATCAACTTAAAGGTTATTTTTATGGATCAATAAACTAAATTATGATAAAAGACTAATTTTCTTGTTTCATATTTTTTTTTTGGTTTATTTTTTTTATAAATCTACTTTATAATGTTTAATATTAAAATAAAATTCCCATAGTTAAACATTTCTAATACGTTTAGATTTTTCGAAAATTTAAAAGAAAATAAAGAAAAACAATTCTTAGTTTTCCCTAAACGTTTTGGGGGGAAACTAAGAAAAAAATTGGTTTTTATAACGCCCTGACCCAAAATCTCGACAATTTTCGAAAAATTGAACACAAATTGGAAGGACAAGAATTTGTTAGTTCATAGCCATTAGATTTTGTTTGAACTACAACTCCAGTTTCTTACACTAAAAAATAAATCTGGTGTGCACAATTCACGTGACTTTCTCATACAGCAGTTAATACAAATATAAAATTGATAATTTTTTTTCAAAATTGGCATCTTTACTAAAAAATTAGTTGTTTAAGCTTAAATATAGTATTGATCAGCACCAATTGCTAATACAATAGCATATAGTTACATTGCAGTCCAGAATACAGTGCCCAGATCAAACCCTCATTACAGGCGAATCTAATGCCACAGAATCCCTTGACCTCAATTAAAATAAGATTGTTCTGGAAAAAATGTTCCAACAATAAAGTGATTACATCTGGTATTTAGTATCCCAAGTTTTTTTTTTAATAATCTATTATTTGTAATTTACAACTGGAAGTAATGGTACAATAAATAAATATGCTAAGGGCGGTAAATAGGATGAATGTCTTGAATGGTGGTCATCGCTGGATGATGCCATTATGAGTCGACAGGGGAGTCGTGCGGCCAAAAGCGCCTTCGAGGATTGGACAAGTTAGGTGTTTAAGGATTAGTGTGTTTGGTCTATTGACATCTATGGTCATTGGCGCCCGGAGCCTTCTCAGTGCACTGCCAGCCTCCGGACAATGTTCTCTTGTTGCAGACAATACTGTCCATCACCGCAGACTGAGCTTAGGGGCTACTAAGAAGAAAAAGTCTAAGGGTTGAAATTCGGTTATTGAAAGGGTTGTTGATTTTGATATCTTTATGTATATGTTGTAAAATGGATGTTGAGGTTCGGTCATACAAAAGAACTCTTTTTAAATTTCTACCGATTTTCGGCAAATTTATTGCCTTCTTCAGGGTCTGTACAAATGTTTTAATACAAATAAAATAAAAATAACAATAGAAAAACAACATAAAATATAAACTTAAACATAAATATTTTCAAATACAATTTTTTTAAAATAAACTAAATAAAAAGTATGATATATATATATAGCACATTTAAATTTATTTTAAACTATTGTTTTACAACAGATCAATATTAAACTAAATCACAACTATTGAAACTTTGACAATAGTTTTGGCATATATAAGAGTAAAGCATGGAAATAACTAAGGAAATGTACTTACAAAAATGTTCAGTTAGAATTATTTACAAACTCTAGTTTAAACAGTGACATACCATCACCACGTGTTACGGACATTGGTTCAAGGTTTACAAAGGGCTAGGAAAGCGGTTGGGAAAACCGTGTCTTAGAATTAGAATTAGAATGCTGCAGGGGGGGACTAAAACCCAGGCACCGCAGCCTCCCAATGAGGCTTATTGTGCCAACCCCTAAAACCTAGTAGCGGAAGCCTCTTCATGAGGTCCAGAACCTTCCCTACCAGTCCCTCCTGGAGCACGATTTCCTCCGGTCTCAACGTGCCGAAGATCTCGTACCTCAGTCTAGCGATTGCAACGCAATCAAACAACAGGTGAGAGGCCGTCTCCTCCTCCTCCTGACATAGTCTGCACAAGGGCTCTACGTCTAGCAACCCCACCTTGTGCAGATGTTTTCTGAACCTGCCATGCCCAGTAAACAGGCCCGTTATCAGAGAAATCTGATACCTGCTTAACCCCAGGATGTATCTGGTTCTTCTATCACACAGCTCTGGCATAGCCATCTTGCCATGTTTTTCGCTCCAGTACTTAGCCTCCAGTATCGGTTATGTTCCCTCCGAGTCCAATCTCTCAGAGCCGCTCTTACCATACTTTTGGCCACCCCTAGAACAGGTTCCGGTCCAAGGAAGGGACTATGGGCCAGTTGGTCGGCTATCTCATTTCCCATAATCCCCTTATGCCCGGGCACCCATATTAGCCGCACTTTGTTGTGCCGGGCTAATGCCTCCAGGGAGTCTCTGCACTCCCTGACAAAAGGGGAGGTGATTCTGAACGCCCGAAGAGCATTCAGCGCCGCCTGGCTGTCCGAGAAGATGCATATCTCTCTATTTCTAGAGTCCATACGCAGGTTTTCCTCAGCGCAGATCTTTATTGCATAAACCTCAGCCTGGAATACTGTGGAGTATCCCCCGAGAGGCCTCGCAATGCGTACCTTCGGTTTGACCCCATAGATCCCGGCTCCAGTTCCGCAGGCCATTTTGGACCCATCCGTAAACCAGGATCCCCCAATCCGGCCCCGTTTCTCCCAGCTTTTAGCCCACTCCGATCGTGACGTTATTATCACTTGAAATGGGAGCTCAAAGTGGAACGTTGGACAACTCACCTCCCCAGCCATCCTAAGGATAGGGCCAGGGTCTACCTTCTGAGTAACGTCCAAGTGCTTGGCTAGGGAGCTTATATGCTTCCATTGGCCATTGTTCATTAGCCTGTACGCACTGGCTCTCGCCTCCGCCTGTATCAACAGATGAAGAGGAGGCAACCCCAGTAGGACCTCTAATGCAGTCGTAGGGGCACTACAAAACGCCCCCGAGATCAGCATACACGCCAGTCTCTGAACCCCAGAGAGGTCTTCCTCGCGCCCTGCTGTTCCATTTTCGGCCACCAAACTACTGCCCCGTAAGTCAGGACAGGTATGATGGTCCGCTTGTAGAGCCAGTGGGCCATTTTCGGGGAAAGTCCCCATGTTTTTCCACAAGCTCTAGTGACTCCACAGAGAGACTTTTTCGCCTTCTGTGTTACATACTGAAGATGTGCTCCCCAGGTGAGCTTGGCGTCCAACATGATCCCCAAGTATTTCACCTGTCCACACACATCTAGAGTTCTTCCGAAGAAGTTCAATGTTCTGAAGCAATCCACGCTCCTTCTTCTGGTAAATGGAACCAAGCTGGTCTTGGAGGGGTTGACCATCAGGTCAACCCTTCCGCACCACCCCTCCACCACTCGCAGGACATCCTGTAGTAACTCACTAACAACAGTTTCGTGTCTGCCCCTGACCACAACCACCACATCATCCGCATAGCCAAGGACAGAACAACCCCTGCGATCAAGCTCCACAAGAAGTTCGTCTACAACCATGCACCACAAGAGCGGAGACAAGACTCCCCCTTGAGGGCATCCCCTTGTAGCCGTAGTCTCAAGCGTCTCCTCATAGAGGCTAGCTAAGATCTTCCTAGTTCTGAGCACGCTGCCAATCCACCCGGTAATGGTCCGATTCACACCGTGCCTTTCCAAAGCTAGTGTGATTGAGCTGTAGGTCGTGTTGCTGAAGGCACCCTCAATGTCCAGAAACACTCCTACAGCCACCTCCCTGCCGTATACTGCCGCCTCCAATTCTCCAACAAGGGAGTGGAGGGCCGTCTCGCAGGATTTACCCCTCTGGTAGGCATGCTGATTGACATGCAGGGGCCGCAGTTGAAGCACCGTTCCCTGATGTACAGATGCACCAGTCTCTCCAGCACTTTCATCATAAATGAGGAAAGGCTGATCGGCCTAAAGTCCTTAGCCTGGGTATGAGTTCTCTTCCCAGGCTTCGGAATAAAGACAATTCTTACAGGCCTCCATACCGATGGAATATGGTTAAGGGCCACACTTGCCCTCATTACCCTGCAGAGTATCGGAGTAAGGATCTCACTTCCCTGTTGCAACAAAGCGGGAAGAATACCATCAGGCCCCGGCGACTTGTAGGGCTTAAAATGTTGTATCGCCCACTTAATCTTACTAAATGTGACACATTCTTTGGCCGCGGTCCAATCCCCCCTGGATCCGGGCCTACCCCCTGGATCCATTCGTGATTCATCCCGCGGACCTACCGAGGTCTCTATGGAGTCAGGGAAGTGCACCTGGACCATGTGCTCCAGTGTGTCCCTTCCCGCCTCCGTAAAGTCGCCGTCAGGTTTCCTGATTGTTCCCAACGGATTTGTCGGTACCCTTGAAAGTATTCTGTGAAGTCTAGCCCCTTCGGAGGTTGTGGCTACCTCCTCGCACAGCTTCCTCCACGAGCCCTTTTTAGCTTTCCTAATAGCTAAATTGTAAGAGGTGAGGGCCTCACGGTACTCCGTCCATGTACCCCTCCTCTTCGCCGCGTTGAACAGTCTTCTCGCTCTAGCGCGGAGGCCTGCCAGCTGGTCATTCCACCAGCTGACTCCTCTGGTGGATGTACGCACCACTTCCGCGCAATTGTCCCGGAAAGCATCCAAGATTACTCGCTGCAGTTGATCCGCAGCGTCCTCGATGTCATTCAGGGTCTTAAAAGAGCGTTTGACTGACCCGATGTTATGGCTGAGATCCCGCCTATATGAGTCCCAGTCTGTTCGCCTGGGATTCCTGAAGGCCCTTGTTTCCCTACAGTTGGCCAGGATATCAAACCTGATGTTCATGTGGTCCGACAGTGAGGGTTCCTGGGACACATGCCAGTCTCTTACCAGGGTCGAAATAAAGTTAGTCCCCAAGGTGAGATCGATCACCTCTCTGCGATTAATATTGCAGAAAGTTGCATCTTCTCCTTCATTTATAATGCTTAATTTACTAGACAAAATAAAATCAAGGAGTGACTTACCTCTATTATTGGTATTGGGGCTTCCCCACACAGTGTTGTGCGAGTTCGCATCGCAGCCAATTATAAGCTGCAGGCCGTTTA
Source organism: Triatoma infestans (assembly GCA_011037195.1). Classification (NCBI taxonomy): domain Eukaryota; kingdom Metazoa; phylum Arthropoda; class Insecta; order Hemiptera; family Reduviidae; genus Triatoma; species Triatoma infestans. The sequence continues at coordinate 74,925 of JAAEAF010002489.1, read as the reverse complement.
CCCTGCACCAGGTGACCAGCTTTCGCATCTCTTCTGACAGTGGCGGCGCCGGTGAGTCGAACGGAAGGTACGTGGAGGCCAGCACTAGCTCCCTGGTCCCCTCCTCCGTTCGGAGTTTAACTCTCATTGCAGTCTGGTCCCTAGAACAAAATTCCATCAGCAGCAACGAGGTTATTTCTTCCCTAATATACATACAACTCCTGGGATTCGCCAGGCTACGATCATAGATTATCTTACCTGTTGCTTCTCCAAGCCCCGCAACTCTCCCCCGAACAAGCCAGGGTTCTTGAATGAGGGCGATGGAGATGTTCTCTCTGACGAGATATTTGGACAGGGCCGACGATGATCCCCTACTGTGATGGAGGTTTACTTGGAGTAAAAAAAAAAAAAAAAAAAAAAAAAAAAAAATATCGCTTCGGCGGTACATATACTAAAACCGTGTCTTAGTCCTGTATGTTGTTTTGGAAATTCCAGGAGATTGTTCTAAAATTGATAGATAATTTATGCTTTTTTAATATAAATCATTTCCAATATATTTCTTTTTTTATTATTATTGTTGATGGAGAGAATTTTAGTGTTTTCCATGTCAAATTCATGTTCGTATTGTATGCAATGTTAGGCCTGTAGTCATGTCAGTCGGTTTTAGTTTTGCAGTCGTATTTATATTGGTACAGTCTATTTTTTAAATATTGAGATGTTTGTCCTATGTATGTAGCTGGGCATTGTAAACAATTTATTTCATACATTACATCTGATAATAAAGTTGTGGGTGTGAGGTCTTTGAGTTTGGGCAAGAGAGTTTTTTTATAGGATTGGAGTTTTTGTGAGCAATGGAAAGGTTATATTTCTTGAAGATTTTAGCTATTTCTTCTGATAGATCATCTATGTATGGGATAGAGATATAGGATATTGGAAGTTGTTGTGATGGCGTTTAGGGAATATTATAAAGCGTTGGTCATATTATCTGTGGATCGTTGATCTAATTCATTTGTACTACATGGAGAAGATAGCCATTATTTCTAAATATTTTGGATAATTTTAACTTGTTGTCTTCATGGAAACGGGGATGGCTAAGATGAAGTACACGTTTGGAAAAGGATTTAACAAAGTTGATTTTCTGATTATATGGATGATTGGAAAGGAAATGGAGGAATCTATCAGAACTTATGGATTTCATGAATCAATTGGTAATAAGAGAACCACTTTCTTCATAGATAATCGTCATGTCTAAAATGAATAGAGCGATCTAAACGAACACCAAAAACATCTTTATGTATAGTTAGGTCACTGGCATAGTACGAAACTTTTACAATGCGAAGGAGGATTTTAGATTGAAATGCTTGCAATTTATTGATATTAAACCATTTTGCCTATAGTAAAGTTCAACTCTTTAAGCTTTAGGTGTTAAACGAGATAGATAAGTCGTCTTCTATTATAAAGTCTTAGTTTCGATCTGGCTAGGAGCAAGTCTTTTTTGTGTAGTTCGATTCGTTCACAGCGTCATGTGTAAGGGGTTCCAAATAGGTGCCTGTTGTCTAGGTACAGTCCATGGTTCCGACATATGGCCGGCTGAAGGAACTGAAGAATTAGTATGCTAAGTTTAAAGAAAATGGTGGCCCTACCGTGAAACTTCCAGAAAAGGCAGAAACTTATTCTATAAATTGGCACTTCTGGTTAATTTTTGGTTAAATTTAAATGATTCTAGAATCGCTTTTAATATAATTTAGTACTTCTATTACAAGCTGAAACCATACATTTTACTGAAGTAGCCTTCTCTAGGTAAGCTTAACTTGCCGATCTCACCCAGAATACCCCAAAAATCTCTTTCTCTGGAATAGTGTTTCGAACCAATGCAGAAAATCTCAAAAATTAAAAATAAAAAATTGTGTAAATCGCACTTCCAGTTGGTGGAGTTTTTCCTAGACACACACGCACACGCACACACACACACATATATATTTATAAACTCACGTTTCGTTTCATAAATATGTAAGTGATACTAAAGACGATACTAAGGACATAATCGTGCAAAAGTTATCCAGACAAGCTGTGTAATCCAGACTACAATGTATCCTATTAAAACTTGACAGACTGTCTCTTGACTTGACTGTCTAAATACCGGATTAACCTATAAAGCGTATCATGTAACCTTGTGCGGGGTTCAATGAACCTGTTATCAATCATTTACCGTCTAGAAAATGGTTTAGTAAAAAATTCTAAAAAAATCTAGATAAATATTTTAAACTTTTTAATTCAATTAAGCCCCACCCACATAGTTTCGTTCAAACATAAAGCCGTAAAATTCAGTTATATGAAGAACAACTTTGCCGTTGATCTATAATACTGCTTAATCCACCGGAACTAGCACTATGAGATTTTCTCTTACTTTCTCTTACCACTCACGCAACCTCTTGTAATTTTATTAACTTATTGTTGTTAGATTATTGAGACGCTATTAGTCTTTTCTCTGTCTGTACGGAAGTTTCTATTTGTTTGGTGTCTACACTGAGAGATTCTAGTTATTATCTTCTATTCTGATAATGTTATCGGCATTTTACTAATTTTATCTTTCCCCGTTGTCTATTATAACCAAGGTGACAGTAGCAACGGTAGGTTTAGATAAATGGACGAATTCGGAAGCGAACATTACTAAGAATTTACCAAAGCAGTTCCTACCACTAATCATTATACTAATAGGGTACCAACTGAGATTTTTCTGAACAGAAAGAATTCTAAAAAGTAAATGTAGTTGTGAGACAAAAGCGATTCAGAAGTTACTTTATCTTTGATCAAATATCTGTTCCAGGCTTTCACGCACAGGCAGCATTCATCCTCGCAGATGAGAACATTCTGTGGTCAGCAGTATAAAATGTCGATTCAAAGGATTGATGGTGAGATCCTGCTGTCTTTCACGAATTTTCCCTCGGTCTGGACTATTACTAGGCATTGTGGTTTAAGGCGACATCTATACGTAATAGGACAGCTTTAGTGCCAGAACTCTTTTGTAGATTTTGTGAGACACAGAAAGAAAAACCAATCCATCTCATGATAGAGTGCTGGGGTTGTGAAGAGATTAGGTTGGAACAGTAGAAGAATTTGGATGTTTCCTCAAAAGGTTATTGTCTAATTTGTTCTGATTTCTGTAAATCTTGATGTACGGATCCGATGTGGATTTTTTTATAGACCCGAATTTATTTCTGATTTTCTTTAGGTTGGCTACATGAACCCAGAGGGGCTTTGGATAGCGTAGAGCTTGGTACCTTCCCCGTATGAAGAGGGTGGTTTGGCTGCATTGAAGGAAACAAATTCATGGGTTTTCACTTCCATTTTGATTCTGATGATCTTTTCACATGAGAAAATCTCTAGTAAAGAGAAGAAGGTATAGAGTTCTAACTAGATTAGGCATCCTCTTTCCTTCATTAGTCCTGGAAGCTGGTAGTAAGACCTTGAAAAATGTCTATGTATGTAGGGAGCAGCTTAGAGTAGAGTATTCATCCTTTGTATCGTTTCCTAAAATATTTATTGGAAATCCAAATTTTGGTGGCAGTGATATTTTGCTTTGTCTTAAATGACTTTTTCTTGACCATCTATTTGATATCTAAATAGCAATTGAGGTTTAAGGATGCACCTCTATTTTCTGGGGCTCCTGCCGGATTTCTTATATAAAAACCTTATTCATCTTATGATACGTAAATTGTTTGAAATAAATGGAAAAACTGGTACAAGATCTTTAGTTGAAGAGGATAACTGAGAAAGAAGTTAGACCTGTATAGTTATTGTCTTGTTTGTTCAGGCATCTGTGTCTTAGGAGAATGGACCTCGGACGTGGGATCTACTATTTAGCTGCGACACGAGCCGTTGTTGCAGTTTTTTCCTCGGTACAGAGCTAATTAGACCGGAAAGCTTAGATTAGCGCAGGATTTCGACCATCAGAGCAGACAAATTGTAATAATAATAACCAATACATTTCTTTTTCAAATTTCTGTTGAAAACATTTATTCACTAGCAAGGGCAAATAATCCGATTAATTATAATTGGATGAGAGGCGGATATTGCTTGTGAATATAAATACAATATGTATTAAGGTAACGAAATAAGTGGATTGTAAAAGAGAATTAATATGGAACAATTTGCAGATAACAATTAGCTTTACCTAATGAAAATCCTGGATGTTTGTTACCTTCCAACATTGTTATAGAGTGAAAGCGAACATTTGTCTCTCTCTGTTTCACTCACATTATCCTGCAATATCTTTCTCTCTCCCGTCTCTCTTTGTCCCTTCCATCACATTTCTCTCTTTCTTACCATCCGATCCTTTCTGTTAGGACGTGCTTCCTTCCGCTCATACCTTGCCATTTTCACTTTAGAATTAATTGCTTTCAACAATAATACGGGAAAATAACTAATGTCTGTATGAATACGTATAAACCAACTCACCTAATCACACATATTCTCATCGTATATTACAAACACCATTATTTAAGACAAACACACACACACAAACTTAGAATATTATACAATTTCAAACAAACTCTGTAGAGTTTTCTATTTAACTTATTTGTAAATATTGTAGCGCCCAATTCTTTATAAAAATATTTACATGTCATATTATTAATTTATGTAAGACGGGATCCCTACTAGAATTTGCTAGTATGAAAAAATGGGTGTTGACAAATGACCCGCACTCACCGTTACCATTGTAGGGGTTTTAGTGAACCAGTGAACCCCCACCACTCATCCACTCTAGCGGAGAGAAACAGCCCCTCTCGCATAGAGAGGAGAGGCTCGGCCAGTGTATATATATATATATATATGAGAGAGAGACAGTCAAGGATCATTCTGTTCAATTCAGTCTTACACATCAGACATCATTCTGTTGATTCACACTCCGTACATATCATTTTAGCCACGTCAGTCTGTCAGTTCAGTTCAGTTCTAAATTCTAAAGTGTAAAGTCCCTGGCAGTCAGTTATATATAGACACATATCAATTATATATTTTAAACCAATCTTAAGGTGTTTATTATCATCATCAACAACCAACATCTCCTCACAACACCCTTACACCATTGTAAATGAAGTTGATTGCTGTCAGTATAGTTCGTTACCAAGCGCGATTCTAAGTGCAATTGAAGCAAACTAACTCTTACTAGATCCTTGCAATGGCAGCGAATATGCAACGGTATCTCTCTCTCCATATAGGTGAAAATCTCCAATGACCACTTGCGACAATCAATCCTTGGTATAAATCAATCCTTGGTATAAATCAATCCTTGGTATAAATCAATCCTTGGTATAAATCAATCCTTGGTATAAATCAATCCTTGGTATTAATCAAAATTCATATCTACGCTATTTAAATTATATTTTCCGTTGAATTATTAAATGTTAACCATATGAAGAGGTTGAACTGATAGAGAATAAAAGCTGCTGCTGGTTTATCCGTTCAGATTAATAAGGAATTAAACTATAATTTTAAGATCTCTTCAACTAGTCTTTAGCTGACACAAACTATAGTCGGTTCCTAAGTAAACCTAGTTTCTACCACATTCTTTGTTAATACGCTACGATGAAAGAATGATTGTGGTTTCCAAATGGTTCACAATCAACGGACTTTTAAAGGTCAGCTTTGACTCTCTTACTTAACCGGAATAACTGCTTGACTTAGTAGTCTAGTCTTGAGATAAGTAGGCTCCAAAGCCGCCTCGTGGATGATTCAACACTTAATTGGAAGAATCTCAAGAGTCTTCAGGTTTTACTTAAATAATCTTTTGCTTTCCTAACGTACTAACAGTTCATCCTCTTCCCCCCTTAAAAAGCTAAAATGACCAGACATTTCATTTTAAGGGACAAAGTGCTCGCCGTTCAAAGAGGTCTAGTGCCCCCTGCTGGTGCCGAAGTGAAATCTTTCAAATAACAGCATCCCTTCCAGATTGATTTCTTCTAAGAAATTTTAAAATCTGAGTAAATCTTATAGAGGATAATGTCTCCTAGAACACCTCGTAGATGCCCAAGCACCTCATTCTTCTTTCAATCGTTGCGCAGCGCAGTCCGTCAGGATTCTGTTCCAAATCCCCACAGAATTTGCAGGACTATCACTTTCCAGGCCTAGCTTTTTTAGACGCCTCTCAGGCTACAGTGCCCATTGAGGTAAACTGTCATCACGCGAAGCCTATTTCTACTCAGACTTATGCAAACATCTGGATCTTTTCCGGGCGTAACTGTCTAAACAAGTCTTCGGGCCTGCATCAAAGTCCTAGGAAGGTTCCTCACAGCAATGCTCGCTTGACTCCCACAATTGAGAGCAATTCCATGACAGGAAGTCGTTTGAATGTTCCATACCAGGCTTTTTACTTTCTCTTTTCTTGTTATAGGAGAAAATATTTTTATAAACATTTTGAAATGAAATGAGGGTCTTATGCGTACGAATAAAATAGATTTAGAGCGTAAAGTTTGAGTGTAATCATAAATAAAATTTATGATTGCATACAAATAAAATTTTATGTTTCAATTAGGAACGTGTTTTTCGGTCAAATTGATTATTGAATCAGAGTATCAGAGATATTTTCTGTGATAGCATGCTTCTTTTAATGTGTCAAACAGTGTGATAACATAGATTTGTACAGAGCAAATTTAGTTGATACACTGGTATTTGAATGATTTTGATAGGGCCTAACTAGGTTAAGAGAGGTTTTGGTTCCTGAATGGGGAAAAAACACATGTTACGGTCTTTAAAGGGGCATATTGTATCCTTTAAAAATGGAAACATCCAACACTTGGGGGTGTGATTATTGAAACTGAACTAGCATTTTAGGAAAAACACTACCGATTTTCTTTAAAGTTTACTATACGCGAATGACTTTATTATGAGAATTTATGGAAATCTCGAGAATCTGATAACAAACCATTCAACAAAGTCGCGCTTACGGAAGCGGTGGAGGTAACTGAACGGAATATCAACTTCCTGCTTTTTTCGTTTTTGAAAAAGACACACACACACAAACACAGGCCATTCGCTAAAAATGTTTTTCGTAAAATGTGTTTCCCCTAAATACTCCATTTTTCAAATTTGACACGATCGCAATACTACGTCTTATTACCAGTAAAGTCTTTTTTATTATAAGATTCCAAATTTCCATTCCATTTCTATGTTCAGCAATTCTGGGGCAGCAGAAAAATATTACGTCAAGTGGCATTTCCTTTATTTAATTAAAAAAAAAACTGGTTATCAAATCGTCAGGCCCTATGAACATCAAATTAAAAAAATAAAAACGTATAATTTATTTGTATTTACTCTTCATCACTGTGCAAATCAATGTAGCTTTTGGAAATTTTGGTTTCTACGGAATTTTTTTCTTCTCCTGTAAAGGACGAAATCCTTAAAAGGAGAAAAAAAACTAATCTCTCTTCAGACGGTGTCATATAAAAGATCCCTCTTGAGAAAGGGGATGTTTATATACTTGTCTATCCAGCTTTAGCTGCTAGAAATTCTGTCGTTGACGTGTGTTTTTATTACCAGTTTTCCTTGTTACTCGTTATTTTAACCCACTCTCTGTCGGCATTTCATGATGCACTTGAAACTTTCAAAAGATTCTGGGCTTTAGCAATAAAAAGGCCGGCTGGAAGTCATTCGACAACAAAACCAACTTTGTGTTCACAAAATTTTGATGAAGAAATTCTTATTTATTTATTTTTATTTTCTTTATTTCTTTAGGATCTTATTGTAATTCTCAAATTCATGATTTAGGATTTTTTACTATAATCTGCAGCAATATAAAAGTGGAGAAACTTACACTAGAATAAAACCGCACTTCTGAGGAAAAAGTGATGTTCTAGCTCTCTCGGTAGATCCCAAATCAATTTCCTCTTTGAAAAAAGTTACAAAGAAAAGTGGTATTGAAACAAAATATACTATATGTAGAATAGAATAAGGATTAGATAGTGGTCTCAAATTGCCCACAATCACCTCCTCCCAAACGGGATCTATTGTGATATCCTTCGGTTAACTTGCATTAACCTCTGACACAAAGCATTTACGCAACAAGCGATACAAAGCCAATAAGCCGTGAGCCTAATGTCCCCCATCACATACTGAACCCAATATCCCGCAATTCCCTGAGACTTCGAGTCATTGACCATAGATATAGAAGAAGCGGAAAAACTAGACAGCCGCCGGCACTTCCAGACCTGCAATCCTGTTAATTTCGGGAAACCACTCACTCCTTTTGTTGGGTAGGGAAAAGGATTGTTGGGTTTATTCAATGTTTTGTGAATGGACAATAACTCATGGTTATTGGTTTGGGCCTAATTTTTCCAAAATAATAACAATTGCAGTATAGGGTGGTAAAAAAAACAGCCAATAATAGTCTCAGTAAAATAATCTTTTTAATAACGTTGGCTATTGTTGGCTGTTTGACCACTCTGCTACTGTACTAGTACAAGGAAGCAGGCAAATTAAAAAGTTAACACTAACGCGCTCTACCTATGTTTACAACTCTGCACTCCTCAAGAAGTGTTATAGTAATACTTACCCGTACTACTACTTGCATCAATAAGCATCATTACGATTAGTGTTTACAAATAGCGGCTTCAGTGTCAGAGCTGTGAAAACAATAATTCATTTTAACCAGCTACAGGTTTTCACAGACTAGCTATAGCTAATCTCAAAGTATGAACGTGTATTTTAATTAAGAAATTTTCCAAGGTGTTCACGTGCTAATATGCATATACAGTCCAGCTGCGATTATACTATTTTTGTCAAATCCTTTTTTTAGACCGAAAACCTTGTATTTTGGGTACAATATTAAACTTTGAAAATTTTTTGATAACGTGTAAGTATGTGTTATCTTGGACTTTCAAACTTTTGTCCTTGACGCTGCTAATCTAAAATATTCATATCCAATTTCTTACTTGAGCTAAAAAATGATGTCAGTTTCTAGTTTAATTGGATTTTTTTGCTCTCTATTTATTAGAAACATAATCATGCTAAATAAGAACTCATTTTTTTTCTTTTTTTATACAATTTTTCCCTAGTAAGTAGTTCAAAGCAAAACACACTTTTAGTACGTCAAAAGTTTCAAAAAGGAAAAGTTATTAAAACAGTTGAAGATTACTTTTTTTTCATATCAAATGAAAATCTTCACAGAGAGATTCTTTTTTTTTTAATAATAACATCTTTTATAAGTTCTGTAATGCTAATCTTTTTCCCATGTCGAATTCAGATTAGCATACGATTGACACTTGTGATATTTTCCCCCTCAAACTAAAATGCCTCCAGAGATCTGTCATCCATTAATATTTGAAATAAGTTTTCTTTCTTTTATATATATATTTTTTTCCATTTATTTTCTTTTTTAATTTAAGAAACTTCTTTAAACTTTCTAAATAGGCAGGATTGAAAACTAAGTCAGATTGAAAAGTTATTCAAGAAACTTATGAGTACGTACATTTTTCTATTTAACTTAATAATTATTAGTAGGAAATACAAGTTTTTAGCACAACGTATTTGAATACATAATCTAGTCAAAAGAATTATATATTCATAATATATTTTACAAGATGTATTATTTAAATTTCAAAACTGGTTCTATCGTTTGAGAAATAAAAACCTTATAAATATTAAATCTTTTGATTTCTCTGCACTTGCTAATTTAATTCAGCTCCACTGGAATAAGCCTTGAAATTTCTGGTCCCTTCCTGGAGTATGATCACCTTCCATTATTCGTGCTCCAGATTCTGCCACCCAGATTCTATAATCCTTTTAATATTCCTTCATAATTCCCCAGGCTTTCCATGTAATTCCCTCCTCTTTCTTCCCATATTTTTCCTCTACTGACAAACATTTTCCATGATCCGTCCCCTAGATCTAGTTCTGGTATCTATAACTTTATATTGTTGATGTGAGAGGAAGCATTGCAATTGTGGCTTAGTTTTTGTTTCATTTGGGGAAATTTATGTTTTTGAGGTCCCCTGAATACGCAAAATATACATTTAGCGAATCGTCAAAGCTAGTAATAACTAAAAATTCTTAACAATACTAATATAATGTAGAAAACTATCATAATATAATAAAACAGTATTATTAGATCTAATAATAAAAAGTAAAAAAAGTCTGGTGTGAAAGACTCACACTACGTTCTCTTACATTTATACATAAAATGAAAAAAAAATTTAAGCTCAAATTTTACATATATTATTCCTCACTTAAATATAAAAGATTTTTTGTGGTCGATGACCACAAAAAGAAGCAGGCTATCACGGAAAATATCTCTAATGATTTCCACAGATCTAACCGTGGCTACTAACCTTGGTTGGTAGGCAAGTGAAGATTCTATTGTAGTCCAGTGAAGCGCACCAAAAACACTGCATCAGCTACATATAACATTTGATATTCAACCCATAAATACCACACAACTAACTAAAATAATTTTTTGGGGGAAAAATATTTCAAATAAAAGTGATTACGTTCATATCTGCACAGTTAGCATACCAAGTTTAAAGGAAATCATTATAAAACGTTTTAGAGAAAATTCCAAACAACTAAAAAAGAAAAAACAGCTATTCAGTAAAGTCGCAATTCCGATCAACCGGTTTTCTTCGAATTTGTAATTTTAGCGATGCATGTAATGTATATACCTATATTACTATCATGTTGTATATACCTATATTACTATCATGTTGTATATACCTATATTACTATCATGTTGTATATACCTATATTACTATCATGTTGTATATACCTATATTACTATCATGTTGTATATACCTATATTACTATCATGTTGTATATACCTATATTACTATTATGTAAGTGATAAAACTATAAATCTTATTTTAACTGGTACTTTACAGAAAAGCTTGACGTTACTGTTTGACAAAAGCCTTAGTAATTCCTTACTTCTGTAGATAGTATTTTCTGACCCTGTTCATCTTAATTCAAACAGTAAATAGTAGTGATTGCAGCCAAAGTATACACTGCAAGGATACACAATAAACATTTCTGCCTTGTACAGACATAAACCATCATTCAATTCATTTATTTCAAAATATTATATATACATATGTACAGTTTTTACATGGAGTTTCAGTTTATACTGTAACCTCCTAACTATTTACATTAATAAAAAGTTAAACAAACGAAACAGTTATATTAAGGGGGGAAAAATGGCAAAAACCCAAGCAATACAAACTCCCTTTATATGAGCATGTTTCTCACCCTGCGATGCCTGTAATCAACTCCAACGTCATAGTCGCCTATGTTCCTGCAAAGCGAGTTATTACTAAGACTAGTAAAGGCCAAAAATGTTTCAGTTGCAAGGAAAATGCATACTTCTATTTCGTCCATTTTGCAATACTTGTGCAAATCCTTAATTCTAGTGTACCGTGGCGAGTTCGTTGCTAGCCTTAAAAACTTGTTTTGGATTATTTGCAGGCCATCGATATTAGTTCTGCAGGTAATACTCCAGGAGGAGCATGCATACAATAGCATGGGTTTGACAACTAACTTATATAGCAACAGCTTGTTGCTAGGGGCCAGTTTAGACCCTCTGCAGAATAGCGGAAATAGTGCTCGGATCGCCGCCTTGCCTTTGTTAATACGTTCCTTTACGTGAGGCGTAAAGGTAAGTTTACGGTCGAGAGTGACACCTAGATAGCGAACGGAGCTAGACCAAGGCACTGCCTGCCCTTGGAAGTGTACTTCTTTCCAAAGTACGGGTCTTCGCTTGGAAAATAAAATGGCTTCGGTTTGCTGCTGTTAATTTTAATTTTCCACCTATCACAGTATCTGCTGATGCAGGCCATTGCTTCTGACAATCTGAGCGCAATTGTGTCAATTCTCCATGAGGAAGAAAAGAGAGCAACGTCGTCAGCATATAAGGCCAAGCTAACGTTTTTAGGGATAGGCAGCGTATTGAAATATATAAGAAAGAGCACCGGGCCGATGATTGAACCCTGAGGAACTCCGGCAGCAATTTTGTGAGCTTCAGAGAGGGTGGGGTTTATGTTGACACGGAATTTTCTGTTTACCAAGTAGGAATGAACAATTTTGGTGATGTAGGGAGGGAAGTTATAATTGATCAGTCTAGAGAGTAGACCATCGTGCCAGAATGTATCAAAAGCCTTCTGAATGTCCATCAGCACCAAACCTGTATGTTTACGGTGATGGAAAGCAGCAGTTGTGCTGTCCACTAGCCTAGTTATCTGGGCAGTTGTGGACAGGCTAGACCTAAAGCCAAACTGCTCCTCTCTGATGATACCGTTACTTTCTAAATGCTTTATAAACCATCATGTCATGTTTAGACACGACTAACAGTTTCCGCTACTGTCCGATAGGTTATTACTGAACACTCCACCACGGAGGGCATGGCATAGCTGCTAAATTTCACTTGGCGCCCAACTTGTTAGAGTTCAATTCTTTTTTTTTCTTGTTTAATTGGTTAGTATTCAACATTGCTGTCAACTCGTCTAAAGTTGATTTTATTTAAAGTACGAAAAGTAGTACAGAGAGACATTCGTTGATTAGTAGAACAGGCGTCTAAAGCTTACAACAGTCTACTATAGTATTCGAATTGAATAGAGTCGTCCATTATGGAGGTATATTATTTGAAAAGGTTGAGTAGTGTGGGAGAAAGGCAGGAGGAAGAGACGAAGAATAAGATTGTGGGAGAGCAATAGAGAAAGTGGTTGGAGAGTGAGAAATTGAGAGTGATGGAGAATCAGTGGTAGAGTAGCCAGGGGGTGGTGGCGAATAGGAGGTGAATAGAGAGAGAGTTAGCGTTGACAAAGTTATTTGCGACCGTTATTGTCTCCTGATGCTGTAGCCAAATCAGATTACATGAGAAATTTCCTGACGAATGGGTGACGACAGCGCCACCCCATTCCCCCATTAATACTGCAACACTTCCTCTTATTCAGGCTGTGCATCCCCCCCTACTGGCAACTCCATCTTCCACCTACTAAAGAAGCCGCACATTATTCAATCAACATACATTTACTACTAAAGAAGAACAAGTCTTTATCTCTTATATTTCTGTTCTCTACGCCTCACCAGATTTATTTTTTTTATTATTATTATTATTTCGTTACCTGCGTTTTCTTCTTTCATTCTTTGCTGACGATGTAACCTCTTCTTTTTATTTCAATCACCCAAATTCTTATTTTGGATTTCTTTCATGGTTGGCCGCTTTTCATTTAATAAAGAAAAGAAAAAGTTAACTCTGTCTGAAATATACTCACTCATAAATCACTGGCAATTCTTTTTACTGAATTTTATTTGAATAACGTCGTGTAAAAAATATTATTTTCCTTTTTCGTCTGAAACTCGTTCTGAATTTATAATGAAATTATTGAATCTGACAAATCAAAAAAATAATAATAATAATAAATTGGATTTATGCCGTCTTTTATGTCAAATAAAAATTGATTTCAAGCCTTTTTTTCTCATCATTTCTTTTTTTTATAGATATATGTTGAAAACGAAAAATAATAGTGTTTGATTGTATCATTTGAAAAGGAATCTTCAAGAATCTCGGGTCCCAGCTTAACTTTATGTCATCTGTATTGCCAATAAAAACGCCATTTTAGATTGTGCGTAGCATCTTCAGAGCAAGTACAAAGAGCACAGAAAACAGCCATTTTCTCTGGTAGACCGGCCACAATGAACGTCTTAGTGGCAGACTAAGGTCAGCTCAAAATGAATAAAAAAATACTGAATGGAACTGGAATCTATGGCTCAAGTTGAATGCCGGAGCACAGAGGCGTCCATGAGGTCAAGATTGGTTGGCAAAGAAAAACCGTAAAACTTTTTGCAGCATCCTGATGACTTACAAGGAGTTGACCCCCAGTCCAACTCTCTTTAACATGATGGCGAACGCTTCACTAACTACATACTTTGAGGACACAATAATTGCTACTCAACACTAAGACCCTTCTAACAGAATGATAATTGATGAATGATGTAATAAGAACATACAAAATACTAATACTGTTACTTACAACGTTACATTTAAGGTTTGAATAAAGAGAGAAGAGTATAAGGAGGGGGAATATGGGTTCTGGTGAAGCTGAAAGATCACGATTTTCCTTCAATTTCCGCTTTTAATTTATGTTTTCCCAGCTGTAATGTAATATTGAAGTCAATTAAATTTAGCTAAACATTCCAAGTTTGAAAGGGAATATGACAATAATAATTATATCATTTGCAATACGAGATAATCATGTGAGTGTTTCATAGTAGATTTTTTTTTTTTTTTTAATTTTTTTGTGAATATTATAGAATTTATATTTAAAACAGTGATGGTTGAAAAATTTTGGGACTGTTTTATGAGTTGAGTCTCTTAAAAATTGTGTTTTGTTCAGCTTAAATCATTATATATTATTAGTATATAAAATTGAATTAAAAAGTTATGTAAATGAGGTGTTAGAATAAGTTATGGTTTTAGTGAGCATGTTAACTGTCTAGCTAGTACCTTTGTAAAGCCCCTTTTGAATGATATAGATAATAATAAAGGTAAGCTCCTGTAAGGAACTATTAGTTGGCAAGATATATGTAAATATGCAACCACAGGCTGTTTACTGTAGTTAAGATATATATTAATTTAGTTGAATGGGAGAGACAATATTCTCTTAAGGAAGGAACGTTTTAGTTTCCGGGAAAATGATTGTAGGGTATAAGATGGTATGAAGTGCTAGCGAAGTAGTTATTAGTGGAGGATCAAGTTTGGGAATACAAAGTGTGGGGGGGGGTCTCCCTTTCAAGAAAACTGCTGATCAACAAAGCTTCTATAGATATCAAACATTATTCTAACATTCTGCAGAATTTCCATATTATTACTATATCTAGGGAAATCTACTTCACTTTTTACTTTCACTTACTCCTGGTAAGAGGAAAAGTATTGTAATCGTGTCAAATTTTCGATATCGAGTTTTCACCGGAAATACATGTTTTGAGGTCCCCTGAGTCCAAAAAAGTGGTTTTTAGAATTCAAACTTCAAACAGTAATTTGTCTGTCAAAATTCCTCATCCAGAGGAATTTTTTTTTTTCCTCTTTACTGATTTTTTTTTTTCACTATTTTGCGATTTTTTGAAAACGTTACCAATGATTTTCTACAAACTTATTTGCTACTTTCGTTTTATATTATGATTCAATTATTTATATAATTATAAAAAAATATGTTGTTAAACTTCCGAGTGTGAAGAAAATCGGAAATATGACTTTATTGTACTTTTTTCTTCTTTTGTTTTTCAATTTTCTCTCTACAGAAACCTGTCTACCACCTTATGGTTGAAACTTATTTTCGAAAAAATTCTTTTAAAGGTTGTTTTGGAGGGAAGAGTTGCTTTCCTCCCCTCCAAAAAAAATTGTTCTAGTTTCTCCGATTGATGTAACCTCGAGGATAACTAGGGAAAATTGATATTGGAAGAAAATTGTTCAAATAATAATTGTGTAAATTGCAGCAAGAATAAATCTGTGAGTGTTTCACACTAGTCATCCTTTTCTTCGGTATCAGCAAATTTACCCAGTAAAAGAAAATTGGAACTCATGGCATCCCTGCGGGTATTTCAACCGAAACATCCTGAACACTTCCTTGATTGGCTTTGCCAATACTCACACAATAGCCTAGAAAAATAATTAATGTTGGCAAAATCTATTTGCATTTCATAAACTCTAGATCACAGTTACCATTCACACTAACGTATTGCAAAATTGCACCAATTATTTGCCTCAAAGAACTACGATCTATCACAGTAGACTTGGCAATTATAATGGAGTTGATGAGGAGAGAAATTGATTAATTAGACGAGATCTGAAGGCACTGTTATAATATAACTATAAGTTTACACAAACTGCACTGGACTTGTAATGATAGAATAAAAGGTGGGAGTAGAGATATGACACGATACGATGTATGGTTGAAACTCATAGATTGATTGATCCATATCTAGATCTCTCGCTGACTTATATACAGGTTCTCCCCACTCTAGCCTGCTTAAGTGAGAGAGTACGAGAGAGAGTCTGTTTTCTCTCGGTCGGGCTTGGTTCTCTCTCTTGCCGTTACAGCAATAGATAAAAAAAAATTTTTTTTTTTTATTTTTTTTTTTATTATTATTGTAGTGTTTTTGCATCGATATTAAAAAAATATTCATAATTTTAATTTTTGACAGCAATAAGGGTTGATGGGGGGAATGAAGTATTTTCAAGGGGATCGCAGGAATGAAGTTATGGACCTTTAAAAATTTGACGACCCCTGGTATAGAGCCTGCAAAACCAAAACAAACAAAAAAAAACTTGTTTCTAATACTCTAAGTATAAGCAACACACTCTTTATATACGATTACAAATACTCTTCTTCTTAGAAGCAGTAACAGAAAGTGAAACGTACCAAAAATTAGTCATGGACTATCGATATCTCATCCATATAAGTGGTGGCAGAAGAGATAAACAGTATAAAATCTGATTAAATTTTACAAAATTCAAAGTTTACCTAATTCATAATTAATCAGACACCCAAATTGTACACAACTTCCTATATCATTGCAAATACGATAAAATACGCGTTTTGGTAAAAAGGAAGACAGAGTTTCTCTCTCTCGCTCTAGTATATTCCAGACCCAAATGCCCTGACTAACTGATGGCATATATATATATATATGTATGTGTGTGTGTGTGTGTGAGTGGGTAGATGTGTGGATGGTATTATTTTCTGGCAGATGAACCGAGGTACAGAATGATTTTTTTTTGGGAGGATATGTATGATTTACTTGGATTTTATTTATGCAAATGTTTGGTTGACAATAGCGTGACGTTATCGGTAGCGGCACAGTACTAACTATTACTATGGTGTGTGCGTTTGTGTGTGTGAGAGAGAGAGAGAAACTTGTGCGTATATGTGGGCTCAGTGCGTACATGCCTTTTATTCATTGCCAGTGTGAGATATTCTTCCCACTTCAATAACGTACCATTGCTTCATCCCTATCAATGACCTTACTGTCCATATCGTCAACATTATAAAGCTCCAGTTTTTTTTTTTTATTCCTTCTGTAAACTTTAAATCCCAAAATCTATTTATGTTATTGTGTATACATAGTGCTTATTGTGAACAGTTACAATTTATCTCTGTCTCCTATAATTGGAAAAACCATTATTATTGCAAATTTTCCCCTTTTTCTCTGCCAAATGCTGTTCAAATGGATTTTCACCTTTTTTTTTTGTATGAGGGGAATAGAGACTTTTATGGAATACTGGTTGCTTGTATATTGGTTGGTCGCATGCGAGGGATTTTCCAGCTCGTGAAATCATCAGAATTGAATACGTCACAGTATTTTTTTACATACTAATCCGCATGTTGAAATGTCAATGCAATGACTTTAATAAGCATTAAAAAAAAAAACAGCTCACAATCATAAGCTAACTTTAGGCATTTTGGAGATTATCTATCATCTGGCATGTTATATATATATCGTCCTCCATTTCCATTATATTCATTTGATGGGTTTTTTTGAGAGGGGAGAGAGAACATACTGCACACATTTTTATGGCTCTGCTCTGTGAGTGGGTATTGTATTTTTTCTGGCAGATGAACCGAGGTACAGAATTGAATAATTTGGTAATTATTGATTGTTGCTGAAGATGAAAAGAGGCAGATATAGGTGATTTTGAACAATTCTTCTTTCTTTATTTTTAATAAAAACCAGGGATATTCTTCCCAATCCCTTTATCCCTATCAATGACCTTGCCGTCCATATCGTCAACATTATAATGCCCCCCGGCCTGAAACCCTTGACAGCTACCATAAATCCTTCCTGATGATTGTAAAACCTACAAATCAATGTTGTGGATATCCCAGGGGAAACTAGGCAGAACAAAACTGCATCTGGGCGGCTGTTTGGCTTTTCAAAGAGAGACTTTTCGAGAGATTACCCTTGGGAAATGCTTTCTATGGGTACGGCAGCTTAAAAAAGTTAGATGCCTGGTAGGTGATTACATTTTTCTGGGTTATTTCAAGCATTTCAGGCATGGTTTTCTACTTTAAATTTCGTTGGAAATACATGAATCGTGCTTCCCATCTCCAAAAAGAAAAATGTTTGTTACGAATAAATTCATACATTCTACATAATTCAAAAAGAGAAAAAGAATTCAGCTCAACTAATCGTTGAACGCAACAGTCTATGAAAAGCAGGATGCGATTTTTATTTGTGATCTCTAGGTAAGCGCAATCGGATACCTTCGATATTTAGTTCTGATCTTAGCAACTAGATTCGCTGGAGTTCCTTATTTTTTCTACAGTATTTTTTTCTGTAGTTTTTAGCATATGCAAACATACGAATCTTAATCTTGTATTCTTAATTCTACCAATAACCATATCATGACTCATCGCTCGGTTACTCTATGCTCTCTTTACTCTTTTCTTTTCACAAAGTAGTATATTATCATAAAAGATAATTTGTATAAAAATGCAGTAATGAGTTTTGTGTATTCATTTTCATCATCAGTTGCCGTTTTCTGTTACCATTACAGAACCGATCGTAATTGATCTTGTAATCGTAATAAAATATTCTTTGACATATCTTGTTTTTCTCTTATTTATTGGCTGCATTTCTTATTCAGTTTGATTGGGTTGGGTATTTTTGAACCAAATTTACAGCCAGCTTTTTCTTTTTATTCAGTATTTGATTTTACATTCGTCAGGTTTGGTTTTTAGCTTTACGTTTCGACAATTATTTTGCCATTTTCAAAAGCTTTTGTACTAATGTCTTGGACTAGTGCTTCTTGCTGACTACTTTAGAAATTAACTGCATGTACTTCTGTTAGTTCTTTGTTTTACTTCGAGAGGATTCATTAAGAAATTTAACCGAAAATGATTTTACTTTGAAATTGTTGTTATTGAATTTGAGTTTGAGATTAAGAGATCTAGCCGAAAAAGATTTTACTTGAAAATTATTTTTGATCTGTCCTTTTTTTTTTTCCCTTTTTAAAAGTTATTAATATCTATTACAAAAAAAAAAAAAAAAAAAAAAAAAAAAAAAAAAAAACCAAACCTGACGAATGTAAAATCAAATACTGAATAAAATGAAAAAGCTGGCTGTAAATTTGGTTCAAAAATACCCAACCCAATCAAAATAAAATATTCTGTTAACGCAACTAACAAAAATAATTACAATATTTTTTTTCATTATCTTTTAATAAAAAAAACTCTATAGATTTAAAGAAAAAAAAAGTTAGTTACTGGAATGCATCAGTTATTGGAATTCATCAATAATAAAAGAAAACTTTGGAAAAAGTTTTTCTAGTTGATTGGATTGGAAAGTTTCAGCCAGAAAATGTACCTATTCATTCATTTCATTAATCCAATTTTTTTTCCTTTATTAAGATTTTTTTTTTTTTTTTTTTAACAAAACTTTGTTATAATTTTTGTTTTATTTGATTTTTTTTTATGTTTGACAGTTTTCTGTGTTGTAACTTGAACGAACGAAACAAGTTTATTTATTTAAATTGAACATAAAGTTCAAATTCTTTTTACATTTAACATTTACTTTCTCCTATATAAAAAAAAGGAAGTAGTGCCTTCGAAACCAGAAATTTGGAATCGAGACTAAAAAAAAATTTTTTTTTATTTGCTCTAATCAGACTGGGATTTAAGTTTTGCTTAATTAAAAAATTGTTTAAGTGACATTATTTTCTAGAGATTAAAAGTAAAACACAGTGTTGCCAATTTTGATTTAAACAAATTATGAGGTTTGAATAAAATTGTTGAATATTGATGATATTAAAGTAAAGTACAATTTCTTAAATACATTTGTATTTACTTACACAATGACGGGATGTTAGATTGAAGAGGGCACCCAGTGGTGACACTCCATTATCATGGAACATGACATATTATTTCATATTATTCCATCGTGTCATGACAATAGTAGATCACGAGGCCATCTCTTCTTCAATTCTCCTTATGGATTTACTTGGTATTGTAGGGCAGGCAAGTTGTTCTATTAGTGGATTGAAATGAGCTGCTGCAGAGGAATGGAATTTAGCAAAACTAGATTTAGCTAGATCAATATGGATACGGAGGTTCGATATGAAAAATGGAGCTTAAGAATTTTTCAAAGAATCTTTGACTGCAAAGATCAAATAAATAATAAATAGTGAAAAATAATAATTTTAAAATCAATTTAATAATAAACAAAATAATAAAAAAACATAATATAATTTTGCTTAAATTTACCTAATCTTCTACGTCTTTTCTGAAATTAACCATACCAAATTCTCTGAAAATCACCTTTTTAAAGGTTGTCATGAATGTCTTACGTCTTTGTAGGTCCTTTTCTTCTTTCTCTTTGCCGTCCCCAGAGAAAGAAAAAGTGGTTTTATAAACTGTTGTGGTGTGTGTTTGTGTGTATATATATATGGGTGACAGCATAACTCAAAAGCAGAAAATTGCAGTATGCTGCAACTAGACATATCGTTTAGTTGTACCATGGGTCGCAACAGTAAGATTTTGATCAAATCACTCGACCAGATATAACCACGTTACTCAATAGATTTTCCACTTTCCAGTATTTGAAAGGTTTTTATTTCTGGGAAAATTTATTTAAGCTGATATAATGGAAGAGGGTTGATGTTAGACTTTTCTTTAGAGTATCATTCCAATATATTATTCGATTTTATCGACTGTAAAATATTAATAAAAAGAATTTAATGTGTGTCAAATTCCGAGTTGGAAGAAAACTGGTTTACTGGTCTGGACTTACGACTTTTCTGTTATATTTCCGATGCACATATAGTTTAAATTTTCAATTATCTATAAAATTTGTAAGAAATCAAAACTATGTACATAGCTTAAGAGAAAGTTTTATGAGTGTTTCACACCAGATTTGGGAAAGTTGTAGGAAAAATATGTTATTTTTGACAATGGTACTTGTGTATTTATAAAGGAATAATGAATAATAACAACTTAGTTATTCAACCAAAAGTAACATTTATTTTAGCGGCAGCAGGTTATCTGGCTACATGGTGTGTTGTCGTATCGATACATTGCTTCACATGCGATACATCATATCGATACATCATATCACAGTACTCTTTATAAATAACTAATTCTTCGGCTGTATTCTCTGGCTTGCTTTCGTAGTGTTAGTACAAAGTATTGCAGGTAGTTTTTATTGGAACTCTTTTATCTTGTTTGCCATTATTTGGCCTATATTGTCATTACCTTGACCTATAGTATTAAAAGAATAGTTGCTTTTATCACTTCCTCTTTTGCTGCCCCAAAATATAGTTTTCATACTATGTCTTCGCTCCTTAAAATTCTTAAAACTATATAATACACCCGTAAAACATTTAGTCACAGTAAGATCCTCCTTCTTCCCGAATTCCCCTTAACTTGGTGTTTTCTCTGCACAGTCAGCCCTTCCTCTGGGTGTCGTATATCAACCCGCTATACATTTATATGCCCAAGTCATTTTAGTTTTCTGCTCTTAATTAACTATTTTGATTTCACTTTTATTGCACATTCTTCCCAGAACTTTATCATTCATCACTCTGATCCTACCCAATTCTTGCATTAGAATTCTTTATATTTCTAATGCTTCCTCATTCTTTTTAGATCTTTGCCTGAGATTTGCATTCAATGCCAGAAATTTCTTTCTGGGGGAAATCTGATGATAAGATTTCCATTAAGAGTTGTGTTCCACCATTATGCTTAAAAGCAGACGTTCTTCTCTATTCCTGGAGATGCCCCCTAAAAACAATACCTCACATTCTACACTTAAAAAGTAAAGAAAGGGAAAATTGCCCAACATGCTCGTATGAAATATAATGAAATCCTTCACTATTGTAGTGGAGTTCTGTAGGGTTGGTCCTCTGATGAATTGTTCAAGAGACACGTAAACTGACTGGACACTGTGTATATTGATCGAGTAAGATACTATAGGATGTTGTGGTTGGGTCCGCAGAACTGGAAAATATTTCTGATGCTGCAGGGATTTTTTTTTTTACTGTTGAACTAGCAAAGAGTATGGTACTTCAATTATTCTCCTTATTTTCTTTTTCTATCAAGGTATTTCCCTAAACAGGTTTCCTTGCACAAAGTAGCCAAACATTTCTCTTCTGAACGCTAGTTTTTGCATAGACCTACTGCTGTGATGACCTCTGTCACCTGCGTATGCCAGCTATTCAGCGGTCTTTCTTTATTTTTCCCCTTCCAGCAGATTGCAGATTGAAGTTGTAGGCCTTTTATTGGAAGGTGCGAATCTTTGATATGAAGAATCTGCCCGTACCAGAATAGTCTTCTCTAATTAATCCTATCTATCTACAGATTTGTGAACTGTATGTTTCACTCAGGCCATTTTCCTTCAGACAACATTTGGGAATCTGTCAAAGTTATCTTCCTCAAACACCTCCTCTAAAATTCCATTCGCAATACATTTTGCAGTCCATGTAAATGCCTCTATTTATCCATATTTTCCATTAAAAAGGTAGACATTTTTTTGTTTTGTGAGAATGCTTACAGCTGCTCTCAAAATAAGGAAAAAGCATCAGCTTAACCTGCTTTTCCCTTAATTACTCTTCTTATTTAAACGGGAAAATTATTAAAATAATTATATGAAGAAATTATATAAGTAAATTTACTAATTCTAGTGTAACAATTATAACCCAGAACAGAATTATAATAGTAAAAAGACCTCCTTTGCCTAACAATAAAATTTAAAACATAACAGCATACTTAGTATTCTTTAGAGCACAACTAGGCTGTTATTTGCTAGGAAGCTGTTATAGCTACACACAACAAAAAACATGGTTATTTAGCTGTTATTATTATTATTATTATTATTATTATTAATAAGTTAACTCAATAAATATAATTAAAATAATACTTAACTTCTTAGGAAGTTTGTTACGTGCTCTCATTATTTAAGGATGTGGCGAATTAATTAATTTATTTTTTCACTTTAAGTTTTTTTACTTAATTTTACTTTCCTTTGACCAATTTTTTCTGGTAAATATTATTTTAGGAATTCCGGGAAAGTTGACATATTGCGCTAATCTCTAGACGATACACTTAAACAGTTTTACCACCTGGTGGAAGTTTGGGGAATTAAAAAAAAAAAACAAATAAATATTTATGTATACAGGATGTCCCAAGGTAAATGGATAACGACTTTTTCTCGGAAACTAAGATAGCTAGAACAAAACTAAAAAATACGAGTCCCCGTAGTTTTTTGTTAAAAAACCAAAGTTAATTTGCAAATTAGTTTTGGTGCTTCCAGAAGCGAGATACAGGCACCAACTTCATTTTTTCAAATGGGGAGGTGTGGTTTTTATTTAAGAAATACATTCCACTATTTTTTGTAAGAAAAATTTACTTGAACGGTTTTTTTTCTTTGAGCGATATTTTACAAGTTATGAATGAAAACATGGTTCCTATAAGAAATTTAAAAATGATATTATAACGGTTTTTTGATTTAATAAGAAGAAAAGTACTATTTTATTATAAATTTTACTACTCATTAATTACAGATCTTGCTCGAACTGGCCTCCACCATTGGAGATGTATTTCTTTGGTCGTAAGGTACAATTGGCACGAAAAAACATGTGTATGCATCTCTAATGGTGGGGGCCAGTTCTACCACTATTTGAAACTATTTGAAAAAATGAAGTTGTTCCCTGTATCTCGCTTCTCGAAGCACCAAAGCAAATTTGCAAATTAAATTTGGATTTCTAACAAAAAACTACCGGGGGGACACGTATTTTTTAGTTTTTTTCTAGCTATCTTAGTATCCGAGAAAAAGTCGTTATCCAATAGCTTGGGACACCCTATATATATATATATATATAGCTTCAGTTTTTCACGATTTTCTCGAAAACGGCTCTAACGATTTTCATTAATCTTGAAATGCTCTCTGCACAGAAAGAATGATCACTTTTATTTGAAACATCCGAAACAAGTGATTGTAGAGGGTTTGAGGTGGGCGCGTTTTAGTTAGGTTTAAAATTAAATTGCCGCTACAATATCTTGAGACAGTGGGCATCCACAATGTCCATTCATATATTTATGTATAACCCCTACCACCTTTTTTTATGGCCGGCCCAACTAAATGTTTCTAAACATCGTAATAGTAAAGAGAATTTGTTTTTTTATAAATTGTAATTAGTTTGAATAATAGAAAGACGTATGACTGTTTCATACTAGATTTTTTTATAATAATAATTATTTTAAAAATTTTCATAAATAAAATCGCTAGCTATATTGGTCAAAGGTATTAAATAATAATCTATATGTTTCACACGAAAAATATGAAAAGTGATCAATCGTATTTGAATGGCATGATAATTGAAGATAAGCGGTATATTTGTGATAAATGTAGGCGATTTCTCTATAGTGATAAGTTCTAAATAGGTATTATCAGTTGCATTGTAAATAATGTTGAATTTTGCCAATATCTCTTGTTATGCCCAATATATATATAATAGTAGAATATTACTAATACTAACACACTATGGCAAGAACTGCCTGCATGTTTGTGTGTCTTCATATATATTCTATAGACTACCCCTCTCCACCCGCCAAACACGAGCCCCCTCCGCCGCCAAACATCAACACAAACTCCTCATGGATAATGGAGAGATGATCAACCATAACTCGCGTCAACCCACTTCCTCTTCCTCTCTGTTTACTTTATGACAGTTTTGGGTTCGCTTATCTGTATATACTGAACTGGTTTCCTCTTCCCCCTTCGTACCGCTGCAACCCTCCCCCCTCCCAAGTGTTGTGCAGTACATCCCTGTTCGGAGGTAATACCTCCAACTAGTTGTCCCGTCAACATCAAATATATTATATATTTTATACTATCACCCGGACCTTGTACTATGAATATACTACCATCCGCTAAAAGAATCAACTACAACATACAAATACACACGCACACACAACGTTGACATCTCTATCCCCACCTTAAATATCGTACAGGTATAACTAACTACATGAATGATGTATCTGCGTTGTGCTATGTTGATGGCGTGGAAGTGGTGTTATTGACAGATTCTAATAAATTGTATAACCACCTAAAAACTTTATAATAAATTCATAGTCTGTTTTGAATAGCACTATTGTTATTATTATTATGTAATATCTATATATTTTATTTGTAAATTATGCATTTTTGATACTTGACATATTTTTTTTTCTATAACCTTTTAAAAAAAGTATGACAATTACTCCATTAAAAATTCAGGGGCTAAATGTTGTACTTATGATCTCTAGAGATTAAACAAGCAGTGTTGCCAACTTTCTAAACAAATTTTAAGGATTGGTTAAAATTTCATAAATGGAAAGGCAAAATAGAATTGCTTCAAAATGATATATTGAGCATTTTAAAATCTATTTAATAATAAATTAAATATAAGAACGCCCAATACAATTCTGTTGTGTCTGGGTCCGCAGAGCTGGAAAAGTCAGAGATTTTCTTTTTCCATAATAAATCTTCGCTTCATTTTGTGGTCATCATTTGATTTCGGGCTTTCGCCCTTCAACAAAATATCTTCATGAACAGTTTTTTAACACAGATTATGCATTGAGCCAAAATCAGTTTACACACTGTGTTTACGACAGTAAACAATGGGTGAACGCTCGATACTGGCCAATGTCCGCAAAATGATGTAGAACGTAACATTCCCTTTTCTACTGTTAGCGATTACCTTGTCTCAGATACTTCGTTGTAAATACTTCTTAAATGTAGTAGATTTTTTTTTGTTTAAAAATAACGCGAGAGTAAAGTCACTTCCGCTAGTATGGGCCAATTCGAACTCAGTTGCTTGAAAGTGTCAAATTCACTCTATTGTCAAATAATTATTATTCTCAAGTTCCTCTCTTTCTTCGACCTTTGACTAACCGTTACTATGATAGTTTATGTAAGATCATCACAAATTTTGACGACTTATCCTTATTTCCTTTCAGTTTGCTTTTTCAGTGTTTTTTTTAAATTAAAAAGAAATTTATGAGCCAAATTTTCAAATTGGTTTTTAACGGAAATAAATGAATTTTCACTTGCTCTATTCATTCCAGACCCAATACCCTAGAGATCTTTGATCCATCCATTTGCTACCTAAGGCATACAATTTATTACCATCCAAATATTACTTCTATTCCAAATCACAAAAGTTATTAGAGGCAATATTCACAGCAGAATTTTATGCCAATTCTTTGATTTATTAGGCAATTTTAATGTTACACCACTCCCATTCATCTTGCATGCTTTTCCCCTAAAAATTGCATTTTTTACACATTTATTCAGAAGTAATACTGATGATTTACCTAAAAAAAGAGCTTCCTTCTACCAGAAGTTTCCAGGTTTCTCCTTTTTCTTAAAGTTGGAGCCTCATAACAATAACTCAAAACCTCAACAAAAATACCTCCAAAATAATTATAAGAAACGTGACACTTTTGAAATGTGGCAAATTAGAGATGATGACGTTTTCCGTCCACAGAAATAAGGACAAATAATTGCAATATTGCAAAAATCGGAAGACTGAAAATCTTTGGTATAACCACACCAATGAAGGAATCAATAACGGCCAAACGAGGGTTAAAGCAACAAGTTGTAAGCGTTCACGTGATCCGAACTTTTATTTTACTTCTTGATTTCTCGGTAGCTAAAATTTGCTTTAAATCTACCATACTTTTTGACATTGACCGTTTAAACAAGTTCCTGATGATTATTGAAACTATGAGGGAAATTGGGATATGTGGTCAGCCATTTCCAATATTGATGACGAGAGCATAAGAACTGCTTATTCGCTTCTTTTTTTTTTTAATACTTTTTCTTTTTGTGACCAAATATGGGCAAAATTGTGGTAAGCGGCGAAAAAAAAGGTAAATAGGTTAGAAATGTGTAGCTGCGGTCATGTTTAACCCAATATGTACTGCATACGTACGTACGCACAAATCCTCTGTTCTATACAGAAAGACACACACTCACGCACGCATACACACACACGTAAAGTTGTAAATGGTTGGGTTTAGTTGAAGAGAAGAGAATTTGAGTGTCTGGACGAGCGGGTTAGTGCGATAGGTCGGTAAAAAGCTCTTGGGTTAGCACATTACTGGGTTAGCCAGTCTGTCCATTGATTGGTCCATTACCAGTAGTGGGTTCTGTGTGTGAGATTCCCTAGAAACCTAGTACTGCTGCAACACCCTGTTTTTCTAACCA
Organism: Triatoma infestans; assembly: GCA_011037195.1. Lineage (NCBI taxonomy): Eukaryota > Metazoa > Arthropoda > Insecta > Hemiptera > Reduviidae > Triatoma > Triatoma infestans. Next base: position 47,721 of record JAAEAF010002489.1, on the reverse strand, counting down.
ACTAATACAGTCAAACTGGACTCATTCACCCCGCCTCCCGTGTTTGATCAGATCTCACCCATCTGTGGTTCCTGTTTTTTTTTTCAGTTTTTTATTTTTTTATTTTTTATTTATTTTTAGCTGAGCGTATTAGAATGACCAGTTAGACTTTATTGACTTCTACCTCTCTATGTTTTTCAGCCAATACTTTTCTTTCTAAACATTCATGAACTAAAATTTAAAAAAAATAACAAATAAGAATAAAGTTATAACTGAATAATCCTTCTAATAAACCAGGGAGAAAAGAGTCGTAATATCCTTGCTGTTTTATGTCTTCGCATTTTATAAATGTTCGATAACAACATATATATTGTTAATAATTGTACGGAGGATAAGTAACATGATGAAATTGAAGCTGGAAATGGCGATGGTGGCGGGTAAATATGAGGACATACAAATTGACATTAAACTCACAATTTATATTTGAATGGTTTTCTGATTAAGGAGATAGTTAACGAATATTGTTAGTTGAATGGTTAACAATGTTATGAATAATGTAGAAGAATGTAACATCATTGATGTTGCGAGTTGCTTGGACAGTGACGTACCTAAATAGAATTGGTGCCTTTCCTAACGGTTGATGTATTCCCGAAACATTCATCAGAATGCGTTAATAGTACCTAGATGGAATACCAAATTTGAGCATTCTCGATTTGTCCTTTGTGAGGTATTTTGTTCACACACACACACACACACACATACACAAAGACCATTCACTACAAATAATTTCTTCATCCTCAGGGGATCAAAACATGTATTTCCCGTGAAAATTCACTTTTAAAAATCTGTTTTGTTATGGAGGAGAATTAACTAATTTTCTCCGATCGTGTGAAACTCTCACCTCCCAATATATACCACTCTGTTGTCGGAAAGCCTGTCCTAGAAACGTTTAACATCCCTTCTCTAATCCACCTGTCAATGACCCCCTTTTATCCGCCGTAAAACCTTTTCAATAAAACGCACCTTCCTATTCCAATTCTACTCTGATTCCAATATTTTCCTACAAAATTTTTCTAAGTAATAGCTCCCTCCAGCTCCTACCATCTTCTATCCTATCTCCCTCTCACAAACCAAGATTATATGCTCCGCTGTAACACCCACCTTGAGGAGATATTCCAAGGAGCAGCCATGCTCACTCAGTGCTTGTGTCAGGTTTACCTGGATTTTAATCCAACATCCGCATGTTTGCGGAACACCCATGGATTAGTTCCTGGAACATCCTTGCGGTCCACCATCCACGGGAATCCTTTTCCTACTTCCAAGCAACTCCCTTAGCCTTCGAATCTCACGTTGCTTTCTGACATCTAACGGCCCAACTTCTTTGCTTCTTTCATAAATGTATTTCCTTTTCTCAGTAGCTGATGTGCCCGAGTCAGTCCTACATGCAGCCGCAAAGCTTTACCTCTCTCCTACGCTTAATCTGCGCTGTTTTCCTCTCATAACTTCTCTTACGCAGTAAGAGAAAGTAAAAACTGAAAAAAAAAAATTGTCATGCAAGTAGTAAAAACGGTAAGCATTCTGACTGATAACTCTCGAAAATTTAGAAGTTTGTACCATTTCGAAACCTATGATGGTACCAAACAGAATCTTAAAATTGAGCTTTTTCCCATTTTTTTTTAATATTTCGTTCATAAATACACATAAACGACTAATTTGTTTAAAAAAAAAATCACTTTTTTAGACGCAAGATGAATTTCCCAATAAAAAATCAATTGTGAGAATTTGTCATGATCGCAGCGTTTTTCCACTTTTAACAATAAGAGAAAGTAAAACTTGAAAAAAGTGAAAAATTATATTCTCGAAGATTTTTCCAAAATGGATATTCCATATTTAAGTGTCCACTAAAAAACATTCCTGCGCTTTTCTACTTCAACTTTTTATTTTTTTTGTTAAAAAAATCTTAATACCCATTCACTAGGCGTTTTTAGCTGTGTGGCTTTCCCTGGTGCACTTTTCTTACTACCACTCTTCAGAACATTTAATGGACCTCTATTGTATACAATAGCTTTTCTTTTCTTTTTTTTATTAACTTTTCTTTTTTTCTCTTTCCACAACTTTTATTCTGCCACCTACACAGCGACACAGCTGCAATAAAATAATTTTCTTTTAATAGTAGTTTTTGTGTGCATTTTATTTCTTTCTAAGCAGTTTAATTTCTTCCAGGTGAAAATGGTTTTAAGTAATTTTCTTTTCTTTTCTACTATTAAAAATAGTAAATTGTGTTCATCTGTTTCATTGTACTGTATAGCTAATTTTCTGAAAGAAAAGTTACCTTTAGCACACCTCGGATTGGTTAATAATTCCAATTGTATACGATGTATTAATTCGCTGCGCTGAAACTTTTATCATCAAATCCTTTTAACAGTTTCCAGTCACAATATATCTACACTTCCAAGGTGATATCTATAAATCACATTTTTATTTTCTTTTAATGCTGATAAGAGGAGGAAGTATTGCGATCCATTTCCAACTTTCGATGTGGAGTATTCACCGGAAATACTTGTTTTGAGGTGCCTTGCGTTTTGAGCAAATAGTCTTCATGTTGTGATTGTATTGTCTGTAGTATAGAAATCTCAACTCTTTAATTTTTATTTAGGCCCACTATTGTTTTAGACGCGAAGGTATCTTTCGAAATCCATTTACAGATTAACCTTATTGATCTTTTCTTTTTATATATTACTTCACTCGAAATTGTCCCCCCCCCCCCCAAAAAAAAACGTCCTAAAGAACTTTTGAAAAGTTTTTCCAAGATAATTGATATTACAGAGATTTTGCGTAGCAGAAATATTACATTTCGCTCTCTAGTGTCAATCCTTATAATTATTTTACATCACCTGGTGAGAAGTATAAGAACTAAACAATAAAAATATCGACTTTTAAGAATTTTTTTTCTTTCAAAACTAAGAGAAAGTTGTATGAATGTTTGATTACAGACATTTACTTTCTCTCACTGCTGGTAGGAGCATGTCTAGCGATCATGCCAGATTTTCCAAATTCAGTTTTCACCGGAAATATTATTTTGGTGTAAGAAAAAATGTTTTTAGCGAGTAGTCTGCATGCTTGTGTGTTTGTGTGGGTGGGATTATGTATTAAGCAAATATCTCAAAAACGAAAAGTTGTAGAAACTTCAAACTTGATATTCAGTTTAGGCGATAACATCGCATATGGCCCGAAGATTTCTGACTAAATCCAACAACCGGAAGTGCGGATTTACTGAATTTTTTTTCAGTGTTTTACGATACTCATGAAAACGGCTCCAACGATTTTCTTTGAACTTCTGATTTATTTTCTCTACACAAATAAATATCTATCAGTTTTATTTGGAAATTTTTTTAAAACTTATGGGGGAACTAAACTACCACTTCAGTATATGTTTTTCTACCAACTACATAATATTAATGCATATTCTGGAGGGGGGAATTCTGCATTAATAGAATTCCAAATTTGAAGAAAATGGTTTACCGGAAGTGCGATTGTACAGAATAGTTTTTTTTTAGTTTTTTAGAATTTTCTCACGAGTTTCTTTAAAACTTTGGAATAGTTGCTGCATAGATTATTATTATTATTATTGCTTATCACTGGTGGGCTATACCCCGGCACTGCAGCCAACCGAGGCTTATTGTGCCATTCCCGATAACCTCTAGTAGTCGAACCCTCCCTCCCTAAGGAGTTTGAGGACTTTCACCACCAGATCTTTTTGAGCTACCATCTCCTCAGGTCGCAAAGTACCAAAGGTCTCATACCTCAATTTAGTTATTGCTACGCAATCAAATAGCATTTGGCGGGCCGTTTCCTCCTCTCCCTGACATAATCTGCACAAGGGTTCCACGCTGATAAACCCTACCTTGTGCAGATGCTTCCTCAATCTGCCATGACCCATAAGTAGTCCCGTCACTAGAGAAATCTGCCTCCTACTTGGACTAAGGGCCATTTGGGTCCTTCGTTTACACAGCTCTGGCATCATCCTTTTGCAGTGTGTGGGCACCTGGGCTCCCCCTCCAGAGCTCTTCATGCTTACCTCGAATCCACTCCCTAATCGCCGCACGAATCGCTCCGCCAGTGATTCGCAGGACAGGCTCTGGACCAATGAACGGAGTATTTGCCCCGTTCCTGGCCAGTTGGTCAGCCATCTCATTACCCTCAATCCCTATGTGTCCAGGCATCCATATCAGCTGTACCTTCGCTGCATAGATAGAAACATATCACTTTTATTTGAAACATCTTTAGTGAATGTTTTTGAAGGGTTATTGGGTGTCTGTCAGTTAGTTTAAATTTAAATTTGGGCAAATAGTCTTGGTTTTTGACATAGAGCGCTCCACATAAGACCTCTCAGGTATAAAAATAAAATCCTCACCACCACTTTAATGGCCAGCCCAACTAAATATTGCAGAGTTGCAATTTTAAAGATAATTTCTTGATTCAGTTATATTAATCAAAAGTAAGAGAAAGTCTTGTGAGTTTTTCACACAACATAATTTTTAGGAAGTACCATTTTACTGAGTGGGTTTTCCAGATTTTCGCTGTTTTCTTTAAACACCGTATGTTGCGTATGATTCATTTGTAGTTTTATCACAGTTATTGGAAATAGTTATTATGGGTTGTTTGAAATAGTTTTCTGGGAAAATCCATTTTACAGGGATTTTTTTGGAGAGAGTGATGATATTAGGTTTCGCTCCCGAAATATTTACATCAGAATATTGTCAGGTCTTTCACTTGTATAATTTCAATGAGAATTAAATATGCTGCTAGAAGTCCGACTTTGAGAGAAATCAGTAGACAGGAAGTGTAAATTTCGTAAACGGTTTTTCTTATTGAATTTTTTTTTATATAAGTTTCCCATGAATTTTTCGACCAAGGCACCAGAGAGATTTGTCACTTTTGATGTACTAACTAGTCATACAGTAAGTCAATAATAAAGCAAGATAATTTCAAGAAAACAAAAGTACAACTCTATCATACGCTGGCGAATCCCCTGATAATCTATGCATCGGAATCAAAGGTATCAAACGTAAAATGCCCTTCGTATCTTGAATGTAAAATGCTAAGAAAAGTTAATTTGGGTCTATACAAGAAAGAGGCGAATGGAAGTTACGAATCAATAAGGAAATTGATGAGGTATAAAATTTAAAATATAGTTAGTTAATTTTAGTAAAATAAGACGGCTTGAATGGCTGGGGCACGAGAGAGAATGAGTGAGGATAAATGCCTAAGAGAATCTTACATAGGTCCTTGACTGGTAGAAGATGACGACGACGACCTAGGAGGCGATGCTTGCAGGAAGTTGAGGATGATCTGAAGTGCCCAAGGTTGGAGGTTGGAATTCTAAAGCGAGCGTTATCTATGGAAACAGATTGTGAGAGAAGCCAAGACCCACCTCGGGCAGTAAGCTACTTCAGAAGAAGAAGAAGAAGAAGAGCTTATCATATAGTGGTACTTTTCGACTGAAGCATTTTCCAAAGAAAATTCAGTTTGGAAGGATTAAGTTGTTGACGCCCTCGCATCCTCCTTTGGGAAAGTCGGGTGTTTTCCTCTATGTGAAGCAAGCCTACGATCGAGTATGGCAGCCGAGTCTGTTCTGGAAACTTAAGAGCACCCTCCCATTTAAGTATTATCTTATCCTAAAGTCCTATTTGATAGACCGTTACTTCCGCGTACAAGTCGGAACCTCAGTCTCTCCTATCCATAAAGCCGAAGCGGGCGCCCCGCAAGGCAGTGTCCCATCCAGACAATATCCACAGCAGATATCCCTACCATCCAGAAACTGTTCTCCTCACCTATGCGACGACATCGCAATTCTATCCTCTCACCAAGACCCAGTTATTACGGCTTTTATGTGCTATTGCACATAGAAATCTCCAAACCCACTTTTTTTCTTTAGAAAAATGGGTAAAAAAAAAATGGCATTTCAAACTAAATGAAAATAAATCCCAAAATAATACATTCACCTTACGCCACATCACTCTCCCACCAATCTATTACAAATTAATTCCTATCCCACCCACTAATGTCGCCCGCTACCTTGGGTTGTTCACAGACAAAAGATTAAACGGAACCTCCACACACGACTGAAAAGAATTGAACTCAACAGAATCAATATCGATTATTGAAGCGACTACTGAACAACAGATCTAAACTGTCGCTAAACAATAAAAGACTGATATTAAAACCTCAATATTAAAACCCATCTGGACGTACGGCATTGATATGGGGTTCAACAAAAAGTTCCAACCTCCAAAGACTACAATCCCTTCAATCCAAAATCCTTTGCACCATCCTTAATGCTCCTTTCTATGTTTCCAATCTCACCATCTATGGAGACCTTGAAATTCCTTTCGTCAATCTAGTCTCCCGAACCCGATACGAAAAATTCCATCAATTCCTGCAATCCTATTCTAATTCTTTAGTCCGCCACCTATCCTCCCGCACTATTCCCAGGCGTTTAGAACGCCAGTGGCCTCCCGATTTCTGTTCTTCAAGCAATGAAAGCATTTATCTCCAGCTTATATGGAGTGCTATCGCTGGGTAGTTTCTCTCCTCGGAGAATGGGTTTGCGCGAGTGCTTGCATGTTTATGTAAACTGCAGTGCTATGAATGTTACTTATAGCGTAGAAAACGCTGATGTAGCCATCAAAAAAAAGAAGAAGAAGGACTAAGTTGGGACATCAGACTGCCCCTGCTAAAAGCCATGTATTATAGTGTTACTAGTTTTCTCAGCCTTCAACATAAAAGACAACTAAATATATAAATGGTAAAAATTTCGATTTTTTTAGAAAATTTATAATTTATAAGGATAAGAGTTGCAGTAGAAAAAAGTCATGTGAGTGTTTCACACCACAATATATTTTTAAATAAATTACACATTAAACCAACTTTTAGCTGAAATATTTACTCTTTTTTTCTCTTTTTAAACACTTTTATGAATAAAGTGAAATCTCCTGAAAAAAAAAAAGGGGGGAAAGAAAATCTTATAACTTGGCTCTACATATCCAACTTTAAAGGGGAAAAAAATAAAGTTTATCCCCGAAACTAAATTCATATATGCATGTTATGTGGAGATGGAACTAAAATGGAAATTTATAACATATGGGAGGGTTAACATACTTGAAGTCCGTGGTAAAGTTGTGACCGACTTACATACTAAAGTGTACCCGAACGTGTTTCTTAATATTTATATCAGAAAAAGTTTTGTTTTTCTTCAGTATTAATAAAACGAAAAAAAAAAGAAGAGTGAAATAGAAAATAATTTAAATATTTACAAATTTAGGTTTGTATTTCGTATAATATACTAAATATTTTATATTTTGTATAATAGAAAAGCTTATTATACTAAGTGGTGGTATATTCTATTTTCTATTAATGAAACAAGTTTTGAATTTCACATGGAAATTATGTAAGATTCTTCTCGACCGTTCTTATATGAACGAATAGGATTGTGAGATTCGGTCTTTTTAAAAAATAAGAAAACTTAAATTCTTGCCAACGTTTCGACAAATATATTATCTTTTTCAAGGCATAAAAAAAAACTATCAAATAATCTTCAAAACAAATTTATCCATAAGTATCAGAGCCATTTTGCCGTGGTAGCTCTTCATTTTGTGGTCATCGACCAGTTTCGGGCGTTCGCCCATCTTCAGGATACGTTTGTCAGACTTGCACAGAGCAAATTCAGTTTACACACTCACAGGTGTATAATGTCTTGGATGCTTTCCAGCTCTGCGGAACCAACCACCACTACAATTATACATAAGTTTTTAAATTTGTTATGTTTTGAAGATTATTTGATAGTTTTTTTTTTTTTTTGCCTTGAAACAAAGACAATATATTTGTCGAAACGTTGGCAAGAATTTAAGTTTTCTAATTTTTTTAAAAAGACCGAATCTCACAATCCTTTTCCTTTACATGGAAAATTAGTTTTCAAATATTAGAATTTATTAAATCTTTTTGGGGTGAGAGCATTAATAAACTAGAACTATAGACTATAGACTTACTATACTATAATTAATATATACACTTATGATTTATAACTAAGGACTGATAGAATAATAACAAGGATATGAGGAAAAAGAAATCATAGCGGTGATGTGGTAAGAACAGGACTCATTATGTAAGTCTTGTGTTTTTATTCTGGCTATCGTCTTGAGTATGACCGCTTGTGATGGGAAAAAACATGGCAGTACTTGTTACCTACCCCCAAATACCTGGCGTATAGCAAGAGAGAACTAGAAATATCGTCTGTTCATTGCAATCACACATTCACTTTACCCGTTATTACCCGTGTGAGGGGCGATTTCGGTTAAATTCTAGAAATTATGCTTTCACCAGAGATACATATTTTGAATTCGCTTGAGTATGAAAAAGAAAACAAAAAATGTTATTTAGGCCTGTGTATATGCGTAAATGAAATATATCAATAAAAAAGAATGTTCCCAGGAGACTGAAATTTACTATTCCATTTTAATTAATTTGAAAGGATCTGGTCTGAAATTTTCAATCAAAATCTGTTGCCCGGATCTGTGGTTCTTTCTACTGATTGGTTCTGGTTTTTTTTTTTTTTTTTTTTTTTGCAATTTTCACCCACTATGTACACACTTAGAGGCCTCTCATTTTTATTACAAGTTATTGTTTTGGGAAAATTGATTTTAGTATTTAAAGGAATATTTGGGCTGCTGCATATTTTACAATATTTTGTTTCGAAGCCCTTAGATTTTCTCGAGCCTCTACAATTCACTGTTCAGTGATGGGCAGTGTTATCTGCATCTAGACAAAACTGGCCCAAGGCCGGCAGTGCACTGAGAAGGCTCCAGAGGACACAATAGTTTTTTCAGGTGGCAGTGCATATCCTCTTAAAAAAAAATAGAAAAGAAAAAAGTAAATATTGCGACTGTATTAAATTTTGAAATTCAGTTTTCAGCGGAAAGCATGTTTTGAAGTCTTTTGAGTTAAAACAAAGAAGAAAAAATGTCTGGTATTTTATCCGTCGTAGCATGCATATTGATTTTGTTCCTGACCGGTTTTGGATTTTCATCAGTCGTCATGGCAAATTCACCAAGTTCGTGTAGAGAGTTCACTTCAACGTAATGCTTCGGTTGCACTCACATTTGTTGGTTTTATATATGTGGGGAGAGATTATATCCAGCATTGCGGACACATCCACATATTCAAAAAGAAAAGCATTTAGCGAATATATGTGTTAATAAAATATCTTAAAACTGACTATAACGCAAGAAGCTCAAATTTGGTATTCCTTTTAAAAACTATCACCGCATCTGACACAAAGATTTTGGGCAAAATCTATTAACCGGAAGGGAGACATTATTGAATGGCTTTTTTCCCCCCATTTTTTCGCGATTCTCTTAAAAAACGTCTCCAACAATTTCCCCTAAACTTTGTATACATTCTACCCACATAAATACCGATCGCATTTATTTGAAACATTTTGCTGGGTAATTTGATTTTTTGGTGGGGAGAGTTCTGGGTTTTAGCGGAGTTTGTGGCGTTAAATTTCAAATTTAGTTTGGGTTGGTTCAATATTATTAGAGCGCCTTTCTAAACTACAGTGTAAATGTTGAGCGCTTTCTGGAATTTTGCATGACGAGAAGGTTTAATACTTGTGTTAAGAGCAAGTCGCACACGCTTTCTAACGTTACCTTCAGCTTCTCCAGTGATTTTCGAAATTTTATATCCCCAGGCTACTTTTTAAATGAATTGATGAATTAACGTAATCAGCCATGTAATCCTTCTGCAGAGATATTAACCCTTATTGAACCGATAACTATAGAATTTGTTTTCTTTTTAGAAAAATTACATAAAATATGAAGAGTTTTATTATTACAGTATATTTTATTTTATATTCCTTGCTGTACAAAGTTAAGAAAAATTATTTACCTAGAATTTTCATAATTTTCCTGTTGGACTCTTTAAAAAGAGGAAATATATACTAACCTTATTACAATCATTCATTCATGTTTTGTTTTATAAAATATTAAATTGTATTTTATTGACATTGGGCGAACTCGTGATGAATTAGATAAACTCTATTGTTTGAATTTATTATTATCAAATCAATGAGTGCACTCGTTCTTCTCTTACATATTCTATATCTGCGTCCTCACTGTTTTAGTTTTTTGCATAATTTAGTTCGTTTATTTTATTATTTATTTAAATAAAAGTTCTGTTAAGATGGAAATAATGAAAATAAATGCTGATTGTATTGAATATTCCGCGAACTGTTCGAAGGATTTGATTCATGCTTGGCATAATCTACATTCTTTTCTTAATAAATTATTCAATTATAACTGACAAATTTTATTCAAACTTCGCATTTTTATTTTAATTATTTAATTAGCTTTAATATTAAAGTAAACATACGTTTTGGCCATAAATTAAATGTACATTTAAGATTTTCAAGGATACACTTGTATTTTGTCAGGAAAGTGATTTTTACGGGGATATCCTAAGGAAGCCTCAAAATTTAGCGCTTCTTCTAAAACGCAATTTAAGTACAATGTTATTCTACAACAACCTATATAACATTAAGATTATATAAAATTGGTTAGAGAAAAGTGTGAATGGTTAATTTTCCCAGATGAATGTTTCCAATAAAAGTGAGAGGATTATATCTATGCAATCTAAAGGGAACAATCTAAGTTTTCCCTTTAGCTAAGAAGTTGTGATTTAGGGTATAAAAATTACAATCCCTCCTACATTTAAATGTAATACAGTTGAACGGTTTAGTAAATATTACAGGTTTAAAGGAAAGTATGTCAATTAGATTTATTGTAACAATTGTAGTCGATGAAGACAATGGTTAGATACAATGAAACGCTTGATCACTTACCCAGATAAAATTCAAAATCCCGGATAATGATTGGTGAATAGTGTAATAGTCTACGGAGATGTTATTCACTTATTCATTTTGTCATGATATTAATTTTACTATAACATCATATCCAGTTTCAAAATGCCAATCTGATCAGTTTCATCATAAACCTGCACAATAACTTCCAAGAGAAATCCGAGAAATGCTGCATCATAACAAATTAACCTACAGCCTATTTTTGACTCTCCAAAACTTGTATGCGAAGAGGTACGTAATTCTGTCCGGTCTTCCATATGAAATGTTTTTGGTGTGCTGTTGTTTAGTGTAGTGGTAATGTGTAGCTCGAGCGGTTTAGTAAAAGGGCTTGCAAGTATATATGTTCAAGAGAGTGAAGTGTCAGAAATAAGAAGGTAGTCACCACTGCTAACAATAAATATATTCTATTGAAATAATAACTACAAATATTTGCAAATAAGTTATTAACTTACTAATATTCACTGATGCTAAGAGAGCGAAAAACAAGTGTTCTGCTTCGGTGTCTACAACAAACTGTCTTAATAAATGATCTAGAATAAAGGCCAATCTCTATCACTGGCATGAGCCTAAGAGAGCGATTCCTGAAGCAAGCGTTCCGGCTTTAAAAGCAGAATTCAGACTATCTTGAAGGAATGCCCTCTCTAACGGGGGTTTTTCTCTTACAAAACAGTTGGGCAAGTGGCATTTTATTTTCCTAACAGATTCCTGTGCTTTTGTCTCTTTAGCAACAATGACCTTACATTATAGTACTTGACTCTAAAATACATTATTTTTGCCAAAATTATTTCATTTAAAATATTTTTCAAAACTATTTATTTTTGCATTTCTTCTTCCACTACACATATATGCTCCCCAAATTTGTTTCAAATTAACTATCTTGTTTGGATCATTTCCTAAGGGAAAAAACTTCGCAACCTGTGAGGAAGTCAAAAAAGTCATTTTTTTTATCTATATAATTTCTGTGATCCAAGGATGAAAATCTATTTTATAAATCCGAGATCCGAAACCTTATCTCTTGTTGGCGATAAAGTTAGACAGCGTGGAAATGATTTTAAATAAGTAACTGTTAAAGTCGGTGTTGTCTTCTACATGACATGTACTAAACGGACATTTAACATGTTAAATCCCTTGGTAAATCAATGCCCTTACGTCTAGAAATTTATACCAAAGTCCCCTTTCTAGACCAAAGCCAAAAATAAGGAAATTAAATATTTACTTACACTGATGATTTTAATTAACAATAATTATAAAATAGAGTAATAATAGACTAAGTAAATAGAGTTATCCCTATTTTTTTAGCATTCCAATGTTTACTGTTGTCTTTAATTTCTTCCACAAAAGGGTATAGTTATTAATCGATAAATTGTATGCGTTTCAGTCAGTATTGCTAATGCGACCAATAACGCTAATGATCGGCCATTCGTATGATTGCCCGTCTAGCTTTGGCCATTAACGTTAAATGGCCTGTCATTACCGTTAATCCCAAAACATTCGGCCAGTGATATTAATCAAAATAATTCAAAAGTCAAAATATTATTACATTAAATTATAAAAATAGACTGTAGACAAATAGTTTTATTAATTAGAATACAAATTTCATAGAGAATGATTTGTGTGGGCCTGGGTGTGATCTTGATAATGCAGGGTAACAGTATATGTAGTACACCGTTGACCGTCACCGTCACGGAAGAATACTTCAATCTGATTGTGGTATTCTATCGTAACAATGATGATTAGCGGTGAGGTATTCATTGCAAACTCGGCATAAAGAAGAGACGTATTCTTAAAATTTACAAAGAACCGAAAAAGTCATTCCAAATTCACTTACATGACAAATTCACTGGTTATGCCAAATTGAGTATCCAGTTTGATCTTTTGCGATTTTTAATTTATGCTGTTACCATTCATTCCATAAATTCAACATATATTATTATGTTATTGAATATATATTACACACAAGCGATTATACACCAATTAGATCGAATAATAGGATAATGAAATCTTTCGTTTCATTATAATGGTGATCACATATATTTTATTATTCAATTTATTAAAATTTATTATATACTAGCTAACCCGGCCACGTTTCGCTGTGGCTCAGTCTGATTTTTAGGAAAGTAAACAGAAGTATTACAGTTAACATAGCAAGAGAGAACATCATTCAATTTAATACTCTACTTTGCGTTGCTTAAACTGTATTTCTTCCGTTTAAACGCTGCTTCCGTTTTCTGCATAAACATAAAGATCAGATGGTTTACCGACTCTGGAGCATGCAACATATAATTGCCCATGAGAAAAGCATTCGTTTTCTAAATTCAAACCGCACATTGCAAAGTTTGTGCTTGCGCTTTATTGATAGTCACAGCGAACGCAAGGCGTATTGGAAATTGAAGTCGTTTGAACTCGAACGGCATCTGTCGGAATGAGTGGTATTCGTGGAAGTAGTACGTTTTCACCTTTATGAGGTCCAATGAGAATTGTTGCTTCAATTAAATCATTCATCAATTTTTTTTAACTTCTAATCGTGTTCCATTGCATAACTTTGGCTAATTGATGTTTCGGAGTATATAGTTGTCACTCCAATTTTCAAATTTAGAATTGAGGCGGTAATCCGGGAACATCGAGTGAATTAAGAAATTCCGTTGGAAAATTCACTACTTCACTTTGGTCCATCACGGAGTCAATGGATTTGTATGTCACTGTTTCACTTACGATTCTGTTTAGAAAGATGTTGTTCATATCGAGTACGTCGACATTTTTAGCCGCTAGAATGGCTCTTCCGCTTAACCAAGCGTGATTTTAATAATTTGTTTCATGCTTTGGAATACTTGTCTACTAATTCTTCTTTTGAATGTACAATGCTGCAGAAATTAGATGGGTAGGTGATTTTTTCCTGTTTCTGGATTTGTAGGAGCAGTGCCGTTACCGAGTTTGAGTAATGTCTTGAAAATATGGTAGCTGTTGGATCGTTTTAAAGTTGAACTGTCATATTCGTTGTAATGAATTTTTTTTACTGTGCTCCAAAGAGTTGAATATTTCAAGCAGGCATGCAATTCATCAGCTGGTGTTGAGCGAGGTATCGTTTGCCTGAAGTCACCGGATAGTAACCCCAATGCTCAACCAAATGAAACCTGATTATTTCGCAAGTCTTTCAATGTATGGCCTAATGCTTCCAGTGATTTCTTATGAGCCATTATACTCTCATCCCATACAATAATTTTGCACGCCTGAAGAACCTTTCCCATTCTTGATGTTTTAAAAACGTTACATGTTGGGTTTTCTGTGAAGTGCATGTTTAGTGACAGTTTAAGATCTGAATGCGCTGTTCTACCTCTTTCCATTAACGTAGCAGCAATACCTGGAGAAGCAAGGGCTAGCGCAATATTGCCGTTTGAACGGATTTTAGCTCGGAATTTCCCGTTTCCGTGGGTAGTTCGGAACTTATAAGTAGTTGAAAAAGAGGTTCAGATAGCACGCCACCATTGCAACGCGTCTGAGTCTGTCTATTTCTGCCAATCTCGCGAAACACTCGGAATTTCCCATTTTCGTGGGATCTTAGGAGTAAAATGTATATATAAACACTCTTATATAAAATGCAACGTTGTGTAAAAATTTCACGTCAATCCATCGACTACTTTACAAGTTTTGCGGCCACAAACAAACGGATGCTGAATTTTTATATATATAGAATTTGGTCATAGCAGAAATAATTGTCTAAGCATTTCATTCGAAGTTATATGAATCTCCTTGTCTAAAATGTAAATATTCGAGTTTTAACACTTTAATAAAGTGTGAACTTTAGTATTAAGACCATTAATGTCACATGTGAATAAGATTTCGGACAACATTTATGAACCTGAAGTGCGACTTAACTTCCTTTTTTTTTCCAGTTTATCGAAGCTTTCTCGAAAAACAACCACCGATTACTTTGATTTGTAATTTATTCCAAGAAAAATTGATTTTTGGGGGATCTGGGGTAACATAGTGTTAAGCATATCTCTTCAGAATCATTTCTGTGGAATGTGTGGTTCTATCACGTATAATATTATAAATATACATTAGAAGCATTGGTAAAACACCAGATTTGAAGAAAATCGATTAACCGTTGAGCGATTTTATAGAATGGGTTGTTGAATTTTTTTTGAAATTTTCTCAGAAACGGCTATAATGTTTTCCCTTAAACTTAAAAGACTGGAAAGATGAATATTTATTATATTTATTAGAAATATTTTTCTATAAAAATTGGGGGAATCTATAAAGCAAATAAATTTAAACTGGCGCTACAAAAGCTGGGTTGAGTCAGAGGCAGCTGCAACTCATTCGTGGAAACAATTTTTATTTAGCACCATCTTGATTTATACGTAACGCGAGCCCAGATGGGTATTTTTGGAAAGCAGGGGATGGATAGGGTAGCCAAATTAGGCGCCTCTCTCCCTGCTGTGTCTTTAGGCACATATCATTCAAGCTTTCTGGGCCCTTCATAGGCTTCAAGGCATTCATTCTTATGGATGAGCTCTAAGGGTTGTCAGCAATCTACGACGCTCACAGAGGGGTCTAAACAGGGCTATAACTGAGATGTTGCTGAATCTTTCACGGATCTCTCTTAGGCATCTGTTTGGGTCCCTCACTGGGCATTGTGGTTCAAAGATGCACCTCTATGCAACGAGACCCATGCTAGACCTCTTTTGCAGAGTCTATGAGAAGAAGAATCGCCCATCCATTTTATGTCAGATTGCTTTGGGTTGTGAGGAAATTAGGTTCAGGATCTTTGGTCGGAACAGGATGTCTGTGAAAAAACTTAGGCTCATCCCTTTAAGATTATGGTCTGATTTGTTTGGACTGGGTTTTTTGTTCTTGGCCCGATTGTTGTTGTTTTCCTTTGGGGTTGCTATAAGCGCCCCTTGGGATTGGATAGCGTAGAGTTTGGTCCCTCCCAGCAGATGAAAAATAAAAAATAAGCTCAATATGGCTTTCAGTTAATTTGTTTGTAATCATTACAAGTTTATAGAAAACTTGTTAATTAGAATAGTAATAAATGCTGTAAGAGAAAATTGTTTGAGAATGTTGAGTGTTTAACACCATATTTTTAGTTCGTTTAATTATTACTAAATAAATTGCTGGGGCGTATCGATTAAAATTCCTAACAATTTTTACTGGCAATTAATTAAATTAATTATATTTATTTTTATGTATTGAACAAGAAAATTCGTGTGTAAAATGAAGTGTCTGTAAACTTTACCACCATGCTTTATATTGATTGAATTTCATTAGGTCAACATCGCTCTTTATATATTATTATTTTTATTTTTAATTTTTAGATGAATTGTTTGAACAGAGTCTGTATTTTTGAAATGGATTGAAAATGTTATACTTAAAAAGAGGACACAATGCTATGTCACAGAGTTTTAAGGCTTTGTCGGGTGTGTCGATGTCAGTTTATATATCATGGCACTGTTGGAATGGAATAACATGGCACTGTTAATACACTAAGAGAGTTGAAATATAAAATATTTTACCATAATAAGATTAACAGATTTCAACAGTAATAAAGTTTGCACTATATTTTCCAATACTCGTAAGTCACGTTAAATAATACATTTGTTTTGAGAGTATTGTTATGTTCGGCTTGACGTTTTTCAATGTAACTAACAAGTGCTAAGTTACTTATGTTTCTAGCACTGTTGTTATTGTAAAGCGATAGTATTGTATTCGAATTTCACCGGAATACATATTTTATAGTTGTGGTGGAAGCAAGAAGCAGAAAATTAGAGTAGTAATACAGTGCTCCTAGTGAATTTATCAGTCCTTAATGCAGGAAACTGATAGACCGCACTATTAATGAAAAAGCTCGAAACGCCAGCAACTAGCAAAAGAAATAAAAAAAGCTTTGTGCTGTAAACAAAGTACAATATAGTTCCAATAGTTATTTCTGCGCTAGTGACAGTGCCAAAGGACTTGAGTCAGAGTGTGCGATAGCTGCACTTGCAGGATGCATCATTCCTGTATTATAGAAATGTCTTATTGCTGTCCATATGCTGCTTGGAGCGTTACTTTATGACAAACGATGAAATAAAATTAGAATGAGTAATTAAATAAATAAATAACAAGAATTACCGAAAGCGATTGTGTCATACACGTTTTGGAAACCCAAAAGATGAAGAAATAATAATAATAATAATAACTTGGGCTTTAGGCTCCACCATAACTTGCTAGTCAAATATTGTGTTGGATGCCATAAGGGTAAACAGTAGAACATGTGCCATCATGAGTGAGCAGTAAACGGATCTAAAAAGCAAAAAAAAATATTCGAAAGGAGCTAATGACCTTAACTGAACTGTCGATGCGCTAAAAAAAAATAAAAAAATAAATATGACCCCGTAACAATGTATCATATTCTGTCTGCATGCCCAGCACAAGCGCAAAAGTAATTTCTCCAGCGCCACAACAGTGTGGCTAAATCAGTCCATGTAGAATTGGCTCGTGAACTGGATTGGCGAAATAGTGCCCTCTATAAATACGATCCCCGTCCCGTCTTCCAAGGCAATAGACACAGATTATATTGTGTAAGAGTTGTGCTCATGGACCATAAAGTTGCCGGTACTAGACCGGATATTGAGTGATTCGATGAGCATACAGGACAAGTATTTATAGAAGACATTACCGTCCCAGATACTGTCAATCTTACCAATGCACAAAATGAAAAGCTGGCAAAAATAGACCCTAGCCGCCGAGATATCCTCCATATGGTGAGGAGTCACGGCGGTCGAGATCCTACCATTAGTGTTCTCCAGTGTGGGATTAATACCGAGGGCTCTGCAGTGCAGCATTAAACAAGCTCAAAATACGAAAAGAGCTTGTTGCAGAAATGCAACAAACCGTTATGCATATTTTATAACGTAAAGTAAATATACGCAGTTCTAACTCAGAATCATTTGGGAGTCCGTGCTGGATGATCCTAAACAATAGGCCCGGGCAAATCACAAACACTGGCCAATTTATTTTTCTTTTTTTCTTTTCCTTCTACCTCAAAGCGTCTCTAGCTGCAGGCCGTCAGACTTTGCCTACCCAGCGGCCCTCTGGCTGAGAAAAAAATTAAATAATATTTTACGAAAAGATTACCTCAAAAGGCATTGCGGCTAAAATAATGAATCTGACCATTTGTAAGATTAATGGAATGGCGAACAAGCCATATTGTCAATATGACCGCCCGCTTTTCTGAAGATTGGCAAGATAAAAAATGTACTGGCAGTATACAGACAGGACAGGTCACCACATTAATCCAGATCTACTGGAGATGAATTGAGAGAAGAAAACTGCTAATATCATTGACATCGCAGTTCTAAAGGATTAAAATTTGCAGAATGTGCAGAAATCTGCAGAAAATAAGGATCACGAGAAGTATTCTTAGCCACAAGTTTCAATAGTAACCAATAGTCTTTGAAGATCATTTAAAGACGTCAGTAATGAAACTACTGAGTCCGGCAGTGCTGTCCTTAGATTTTCTCTACCTAGCAGCCTCTATTGTTCACTGTCCGATGATAGACAGCGTTGTTTGTAACGAGAGGCCGGCAGCACACTGAATAGGGTCCGGGCGCCAATGGCCATTGTTGACGCATCATAAATTATAAAAAAAAAACTACTGGGTCCAGCTTCGCTGTGGCGAATTAACTGGCATTGGTTACATTACAATAATAATTAATATTGATTTTATACGTTTTTCAATGAAAATTCCTTTTCAAGATTTCTATTGTATTTATTAAACTAATTTTTTTTTTTCAAACAGGAAAATTACTCACTTTCTTCTTTACAGACATTTGATAAATAAAGTTCAGTCTCTTTCTATTCACTTAATTAATCTATCTATTTACTTAATTTATGGAACAATAAAATTCAAAATATATTTTTAAAAAATTGTTTGTTTAAGCGCCAACCAGCAGATAGCAGGAGTAGTGGGCAAATGTTGATACATGGTTTTCAGGTCAGGCTCTAAAGTAAATATACTCCTCCTGTAAATATCCTTTTCCTGCCAGGACGAGAAAATAGGAAGGCTTGTCTATTTTTCTTTTTGCACATACTACCTGTTTGTCTGTCTGTTAATCCGTTTTATATACAGAAATGTGGGGAATATAATGGGCCCAGTGGAGTATTGATTAGTTAGTGTTGATCCTTCTTTGCTAATAAAAAAAAACACAGAGAATGTTATTGGAGTTTCATTTGTTACAGAGCTCTGATTTCACAACGTTCGTTTGTATTCTTTTTTCTTTTTTTTTGGCCGCCATTCGTCAAATTTTTCTTGCTTTCGATCGAAAAAGAAAGAGAAATGAATCCAGTATTTTTTTTTTTTGTTACCATGAGAAAACAAAAAATAACATGTCAGGATTTCTTCTAGATTTCCATAATTTGGTGGAAAAATACACATTTTCATTTATACTAAGTAAACAGTAAATCATCTTTAGAAATGGATGCCAATATTTTAACATGTATTTTCTTTGTTTGTTGGTTCGACTGATTTAATTAACAAGAGTTATTACAGTGGAAAATAGATTTTCCTTTTTTCTTTTATTTTTTTTACTTTTACTTAGAGAAAAGTCTAATTTTAGACATTTTTAACCAGAAATGCGTGTACTAACATCGTGTCAATAAAAAAACAGAAAACTCCATCAAGTAGTCTGCATGTGTGTGAGCAAAATATCTGAAAAACAAAAAGTCACAGCAAACTCAATCTTGATATCCTGTTTAGGTATATCATTGCCACACCGGAAACGAAATTTTTCAATCAAAATCTATCAACAGAAAAATTTGAAACATTTTTCCGGGCAAATTGATTTTTTTGGAGGGTTCTGGGAAAACAGCAACTTTAAGCTTTCCCATAAAAAAAAAAAACATTCAGTAAAATGTATGGATCTATCATCTGTATAATATTAATATAAATGAGAAGCTGTGCTAGAAATCAAAATTTGAAGAAAATCGTTTTGTCAGAGAGTGAATTACAAAAGAGGTTTTTTTTTTTTAGCTTTCTGCGGTTATCTGGATAACCAGAAAAATTGATTTTAGAGACATTTTAATGGCCTCTCAGTTACGTTTAAATTTAAACTGACCCTATATAGAAGATAGAAGGCGCCTAATGTCCACTCTGGTTATACGTATAACCCCTACCACCTATTTTTATTTTTGATTGCCAGTCCATTTAAAAGTAATAAACATTGCAATTTTAACACTTTACTGTCATGTAAATAATTTTGGATAAGCATTAAGTAGTTCCATCAAGCCGTATGTATCTAATAACATATGTACACGAGTGTTTGAAGGTATGAATATATGAATAAGTTTATTAAAAAAATCATCTGCACATTTATACATTGGTAAACAAAACAACTTAAAGAGGCATGGAGTCACCGTCACCTGGAGTTTGAACAAATAAAAATTACCTATCTAAATAAGCAGATAAAATAAAATAAATACAGTTTTACAAAACTAAAATAATAACCAACATTTTCACAAATTGATTAATTAAAAATAAACTAAAAAAAAAATATTTTCTTCTCTTAAAGCTGAGTTATAATCTACATATATTATTCCTAAGTAATTTGTGTGTTATTCTTAAAGAACAATCACGTGCTCTATTCTCATTGCTATTTTAATAGTACAATAATTAAGAAATAGGTAAATTAAGAATATGCCTTCTCATGTCCCATGCATTTTTTTACAAATTGGATTAATTATGGCCAATCAGATCCATTCAATAAGATAAAATGTTCCACAGACAAATATATTTCCCCCAAAACTGGTCAGACGTAAAGGTGACAAGGCAGGGCACGCAGCAACGAAGTGGAAAGTATCCTCCCTTTCCCCAAGGTTGCAGAGAGCACATTCATCTCTGTGGGCTCGGTAGTAGTATAGTTCAATCTCAACAACTCCCCCCACAACTTCAATACCCAGCGTGCCGAGGATAAACTACATCTACTGGTCTCGGTAGATGAAAGGTCTGCACATCACACGTCGTATTCCAACAGTTTATAAATATTATATCGTTGTGTGGAATTTGCTATATCTTTAAACGTATTCTTAATGTGTACCCTGAGCTGGTCAACCAAGATTTTAATTAGGGAGTTCAAAGTAGGACGACCCATTACATCCAAGTGAATAGATCTTCTACATTTCTCAGCATAATCTTCCCAATTATTGACCCAGGATAAATCATTTCTGAAAATTTCTTCTGCAACTATCCGGGAAAATCTCTAGAGTTACATATTTAAACCTTTTTCTATATACCGAGCATGTAAGTTGGAAGTATAATATAAACAAAGGATCTACACCGAATGAAGTATATATGAAGGGGTATAATTTGGAAGTTGGAATACCTTCTTAATAATAAACAAAAGTACTTTTTCAACGCTTTCAAACCTCTCCGAGCCCCATACTTGAGCGCCATAGCGCGATACAGCGTTAAAAACTTTAAATTTTGAATTTAAATTTATCTTGAAAGTGAGGCACAAGCGAAAGTTTAAGGGTTAATGTTATTCCCAAATATTTGTATTGGGAGACAATGTCCATCTTCTTAGATTCATAAAACCATCGTTCAGTAGACGTGAAACGGCCTCTATTTCGGAATATTATAATCTGAGATTTATTCAGATTAATCTCAAGATTCCACCTTTCACAATATTCCTCTAGTTTTTTAATATTATGTTGAATACCCTGGGACTCGAGGCGATTACCACCATGTCGTCAGTATAAAGTAAGGCTCTAATTAATTTGGTTTCCCATTTTCAAGAATTGGTTTCCCGAATTCCAATTCATCGATCATATGTTTAATATATAAAGCCCAGTTTTATCTTTGTCATTTTGTCAACGGGCTCAAAACACGCCCTTGCCTCAAACCAGTGCCTCGGACTCGGAAAGACTCGGATTCCCCTTCAGACATCCAAATAGAAGAAACAGATCCAGAATAAAGGTTCTTCAGAACATTTACGAAACGTGTTTGAATATATGAGGCTATGTATATGTTAAAGAAGCACATATAGAATAAGAGAGTTTAAACGTTAGATTTGGTACTAGTGGCGTGGAATTAAACGACTATGAATTTAGCACAATAAAAAAAAATTAACAAAAAAAAGTATGTTACATAAAAATACATACATTCAATAAAAATGTTCAATAAAAAGGTGCAAAGGTAAAATTATGTCAAATAAACATTCTAATAAAAAAAGGGGTTTACCATAATGATAGAAGGCCTCAAAGCCTATGAGATTTGCATTCTCCAGAAACCTGATTTGTTTTCCTTAAGGCAAGTTGATGCCCAGTTTTATCTTTGTCATTTTTGTGATAAACTGTGTTTCTTTCCTTTTTATCTAATTGATAATACTTTTTTTCCCCGTTGTGGGTTACAGTCAGATCACTTCCCGCCTGCAATTATCTTTGTCCTACCAGTCTCCTTCCCTCAAACCTCGAACTACTATCTTCTTGCCAACCTCCTCTTCCCATCTCTTTGCTGATCTTCCTCTCCCTCTGCTTCTGGAAGGATTCCACTTCCTTACCTCTTTGGCCACCTCTCCGGAACCATTCTCCTCAGGGGACCATACCATTCAGCTTCCCTTGACTGAACTTTCTTCCATATTTTCCTTTACATCCATATCGCGCCTTATATCCACAATCCTCATCTTATCCATTCTGGTCTTTTGAATGCACCACCTCCAGTAATCCATTTCTACAGCATTCACCTTATTGCAGACCTTCTGAGTAGAAGTCAAGGTTTTCGCCCCAAACATGAGAGGATCCCGTCTATTACGGAGTAGAAAATTCTTGTGATTGTTACGGTACTAAACTATTTTAGTACAGAAAACAAGTGTCCTATTAGATAACATGATCAAGACTGTTCATTACTTGCTCATCATATCAAGAAATAGGTTGGATGGTGATAGTAGAAATGTATCTTCATGCCGCCTGTATCTTATCGCCAAACAATTATTAAACTAGAAAATTAGACTAGATTTAGAAATGTTTGCTACCTATTTATTTCGAAAAAAAAGGTGTTCCTTCTTGGCTCGTTTAAAGAAATCTGTACTCAACGTGTTAATGGAAATTTTGTTATTAAGTGTATTAAGTTGTTGTAAAGCCAATGGTTGTTGCATATTATATCATGTTTTATCTATTGATATATTACAATCTTTTAATTTTGTGAATATCTTATCTTTTAATTGTTTGTAGATTTATTAATAATTTTAATTAGGTCAGTATGGTTGTTGATTATTTTTTTTGAATTCTGGTTGTCATTATAGGGATGTATGGGATTTCGTATCTTTTTTTCAAAAGTTTAAATAGTAATAAAAGGAAGATATAATCAGTAATAACAACCGAATTGACATTATCTGGTCCCTCACTATTTAACATTGAAAACTAATCCTCTAACATTAATCAACATAACATTTCGAAGTGAATAGTATTTAATTTAGTTACAATTTATCCTTATTTGCTGGTATAGTTTTTATTTCCATTTAATAGTTTATTTGTGCCCTATATTTAGGTAGATATTAACACACTTTGTGAACACTGTTAAAATATCTATAGTATATACGTATAATATAATATATTCCACAGCTGATTAATTATATATATATATATATATATAGCTATATGTATATTTAGAACATATGGTTTGTTTATATTCTATGTTGCAAGGGAGTTAGCGGACTATGTTAGCATTACAAGGAGAGGGTGGAGGAGGGTTACGAACGTGCCTAGCTAGAGTATGGTCGCCTAGTCAAAGCGAGCATAATGCTAGACCACTAATGAAGTGTAACTAGCAGAGGTGTGCATGATGTAGCCAGTCCTGGCAGCTCTCTCCAGGTAGCAACTGTACTCTCCCTTACTCTTGTCCTTCTCTCTCTCATACTCACACAACACAAATTGTGTTAGCACTATATTCAAACCATCATCTATTCCAACAATTTCATGGGTGCTTCTAAATTGCTATATATATATATATATGTGTGTGCGCGTTTGTTTTTGTTTGTTTGTGTGTATGTGTCTCACATGTTTATAAACAAACTAACTTTTGCAATGGATAATCTACCTGACAATGGATGCGCTATCCGACGAGCAGGCAGACTGATTGGATTTACCTACATATATACACCAACTACACTAAACTCAACACTTCCAATATGATGTTCATGTTGATGCATTGCATAATTTTCTAAAGTGCATATTCATTGGTTATTCAGTACCACTAGAAATATATTTATATGTCTAACAATACTATCATTGTTGGGGATAAATTTGGATGAATATTGCTGCTAATTGACAAAAATTTATTAATATAAAGCAGGAAAGTTGTGGGATAATTGAGAGTCAGAGGATTGAATTCCACGCGGACGAATCATATATATATTGAATAATGCTGAGATAAGCAAGGACTTTACAGTCACACGAGAGAAACGGAAAGAGTAGCGCAAGGCTAATAGAACGGAGCGGTGTGACAGATTAAGCTTGTACAGTGTTGTCTTCTTAAAAGTTGAAGATACTATCTTTCACAGTAGAAAACTCTCTCGCTTTTATGGTTGAATTGAATTATGAATTCCTCTTCAGCTCTGGTTCTTTGGTAAGTAGGCGATGAATCTTGAATTCTTTAGGGCGTAATGTTGAGACAGTTTGCGCTAGGATATTGTAATGTGATAGCAAGAAGAAACAGATATAATTTTTAAATTATAAATCTAAAAATTATAACTAGTGGTTCCAGCCAGCCGCTATCTTCAGGTCAAGAACCGCGGCAAACAAAAACCCTTTCAAACAAGGGTAAACACACGGTCAAAGGAACGCCGCTAAAGAACCGCCGCTAAAACCCTTTCAAACAGGGGTCATTATACGGCCAGTTTACAGAAGCCACCTGGCCGATATTCCCTTCATACAAGGGTCAACGAACACTCAAAAGGCCATCTGGTAATCAGGCACATTAACAGTCTTTGATAATCACCGACTGGCCACCATCTGTCGCCAGCCTGGTCACTGACCTAACTCACCCTGGTCACCGACCTATTCAAGACCTAGGGTCAACAACCCAGCTAGAGATGTCTTAGTGTGACTAGTACTTACACTCTTGTCAATGTGTGAGTGATACCAATATAAACGTCGGTCCACTGGAGGAGAGGATCAGTTATACATCAGATATAGATCAGTATTATACCAGTCTACATCAGTATTACATGAGTGTCAAATCAGTATTCAACGTTGAGACATCAGTTCACGTCAGTTCAAGCAGTTAAGTTTCACACATCGCGAGCGCGTCCCTATTCAAGGTTTAAACATATATTTATCATCATTTCATTAATCATTTACTGTTGTGCATCTTAGTTACTATTTCAATCATTTTAAATTAATTCTAGTTATTATTTCAAACACTTTAAATTATTGTTAAAATATAGTCTATTTTCGTAAATTCAGTAGTTCGTATTTCGAGTAACAACTCTCTAACTAACATCCACCTATTCTTCTCTTCTACTCCCTATTCAAGGCATCTGATTCCAATACAATATACTGCGCCTTCGCTACGCCTTCTGTGACTTTTCGGATGAACATCTGTATCTCTCTGAGTCCATCACATTCAAAGGAAAATATGTTCCCTACTTTCTCGCTTAATATGCTCTGTTTGAAATTTTCTTACGTTAATGAAAAACATTTAAGCTTCCGGATTGAGACCGCGTCAGTGTTTTACTATAATCCAACTGTAATGATCTTCTTCAGAATCTTCGAATCACGACTGGCTTGCCTATGACGAGAAGTCTCCCATCCCCCCTGTTTTTGCTCCTTAAAACCATTGAACGTTTTCTCAGTTGCTTTTTCTCCCAGAACAGGGGTAACCACGCTCTGCTTAGGCGGTGTCCATCGTCGTTCTATTTTGTCAGACTTCTTCTTTCTCAGTTTACTTGAGCAAGGACTTTGGTATCCTCAAAATTTATCGTACACCCAGTTTTAGGCGAATGATCTACAGGTGCAGGCTTTACGTTTTTTTTTGTGTTATAAAATCGGATCACCGGTAGTGCAAGTTTACTGAACAGTTTTTTTTTTTCAATTGCTGCTTACTCCATAATACCAACAGGTTTAAAAACTGATTTTAGATAGGTTGTAGGGGAGCTGGAAATTCATGCTCTCTCAAAATTGTTGAAGACTATTAAACATTTAGTAATAAGTTTGAAGAAGGTTGAGCCAATTATAACTATGTAGGGTGCAGCAAGAGCAAGTCGTGTGAGTGTTTCACACCAGATTTTTTTAATTTCAAAAAAGGTGGTTAAGTACTTATTGAATTATTATCCATATTTTTTGAAAAATACAGTAAATCTTTCAATATAACCAGAAATATGATCTTGAAAGAACAGAGAAATAAAAAAAAGAAAAGAAAATAGGAAATAATAAAAAAAGGTGGGCAGATGATTATTGTAAGTAAGAGATTGTAAGATGCTGTTCACAGATAAGATTTGTTGGAGGAGCAAGAGTGAACGCGAGAGAGAGAGAAAGAGGAAATGATGAAGAGGAGAGAAATGTTGCTGTTTGTATATAGGGGGTTTTCCAATTGCGTCTCTTCTGTAGAAGAAGTGGGTTGTGTGTGTATGTTGACTGGGTGAAAAGAGAAATAAGGAGTTTGCAGTGTGGTTGATGAGAAAGCCTCTTCTCTCTAAATCTCTCTTTCTCTCTCTCTTCCTTCAACTTTACCACAAGAAGAGAACCGGATAGCTATTTCTGGCCCATAATAGTAATGTGGGGGTTGGTGGATAGTAGTTGTACTTTTGGATCCTTGTCGTCGCTTAACCTACTAAGATTCACAACCAACTCGTGTTCTCTTTGTCCGCAGGGCAATCAGCACTCGGTAAAGTAGTACGTGCCTGGCTGCCAATTGTACTAATTACATTTCCTACTCATGTTCTAAGGCTCCTTCAGGTCTTTAGTATTTGTGATCCAACCAACCAAGAGCATGATTATTACAGTAATTCTCTGTCTTCTATTTCTTCTTCATCTCTAACTTCAAAACAAAACTGCGACTTATCACTTATATTGTATTATAGATCATAAAGATCATATCTCAAAGATTCTGCAAAACAAAAGTGAAAGCCGTGAGATGTCAGTTGGGCAGTCGCAACAAACGAGACATAAAAAAAATAAAAGTTCATAGGTTCCACTAAATAATTAAATAATAACATCAGGAAACCAAATATACAGACTCTCTCGCTTTTATGGTTGAATTGAATTATGAATTCCTCTTCAGCTTTGGTTCTTTGGCAAGTAGGCGATGAATCTTGAATTCTTTAGGGCGTAATGTTGAGACAGTTTGCGCTAGGATATTGTAATGTGATAGCAAGAAGAAACAGATATAATTTTTAAATTATAAATCTAAAAATTATAACTAGTGGTTCCAGCCAGCCGCTGGAAATACACTTTTAACTCGCATTTCTAAGAAAAAAGTATTGCATTCCGGCCAAATTATCGAGTCTTTTCCGGAAATACATGTTTTGAAGCACCCGGAAGACGAAAAAAATGTTTTTAGCGAGTGTATGTCTGTGTGTTTTTTTAACAGAATATCTCAACAACAACAAAAAATTGCAGGTAGCGCAAACTTGAAATTCCGTTTACCTACTACCACCGCCACCAAAAAGAAGATTTCGGCCAAAATCCTGGAAATGTGACTTTACTGAATTGGTTTTTCCAGTATTTGGCGATTTTCTTGAAAATGGTTACAACAATTTTCTTCACAAAATGAAGCAGGCTACCACGGAAAATGTATGCAATGTATGGTTCTATCATCTTTATAATATTAATATACATTACAAGTGTTGCTAGATTTCTAAATTTGAAGAAATTTGGTTAACCGGAAATTAACCGGATTTTACAGAACAGGTTTTTGGAATTTTCTGGAAAACGACCATAATTTATTCCTTTAAACTTGGCATGCTAACTAAATAGATTCAAACCTATTACTTTTGAATTTGAGGCGTTAATTTTCAATGTTATACGAGTTAATTTAGTCTTGTTTTTGGTACGCTCTACTGGTCCTCAGTATAATCACTTCTCTAACTGCCGAGGTTAGTAGGATGGTACTTATAACTACGGGAAATTAGAATCAAAAATTTGATACGTGATTATTAATCAAAATTTGTCATTTTAAACATAATTGTACTAACAGGAATAAGAAAAAGTCATGGGAGATTTTCATACGAGATTTTTACTTTCATCAGTACCCAGAGACATTGAAGCATGTATATTGCCGGTGAAAACTCAATTTCGAATATTAGTCACGATCGCAATATCTTAAAATTATCTCAATTTTTTTTTGTTTAGCAATTAATCAGTACTCATCAAAACGAGAATTGTTGAAAATGTGGGTGTCTGCCATTGCAGTTAAGTTGAAGACTGGATAATATTTGGTATTTTATCCGTCTAGCATGCATATTGATTTTGTTCCTGACCGGTTTCGGATTTTCTTCCATCGTCAGAGCAAATTCACCAAGTTCATGTAGAGAGTTCACTTCAACATAATGTTTCTGTTATACTCACACTAGTTGGTTGGTGTATATGCCACTAGAATTTATCGTAATAAATGATTTGAATATAATTATATAATATAATATAATTTGTGTAAATTTTTATAAATTTCACGAATTTAAAAATAGAAGCAGTGTTTATCGTACAAGCAGTATTCAGCGAGCTTTGAGTACAAGGTGTTCATACTCAAGGACACCAAACAGTTTTAAAACCACGTTCCAAATAACAGGGTTAAAGGCAATATTCTTTCTTAAGATGCAAGCAATTTTTTGGTTAATTCAAATTTCGCAACCTGGAGTTGTCAAAACAAAATCATGCAATCCTATCGGGGCAAGTAGACGAGCTATTTCTTCAGAGATCTTAGCATTTCTGCGGCTCAGCCTACGATAAGAAACAACTCTTACACTCCCCTATACTTTCCCAATACCCACTCAATACCCAAAGGATCTGCAGACTTTGTGATGGTATGTGTAGCTACATGGATTAGCGTTCTACCACATCTAGGCAACATGCCACCACTTTTATTCAATCACACTTGCACATTATTTACTTTATAGTCGACAGCATTCTAATGTACTAACACTGAAAGAAAAGGGAGCACATTACACGTTTTTAAGTTACTATGGATTTGGCTTTCTATTTTTTGACTCCCTATTCAGTTCTAATATTTAACATTACACTGTAAAGCATTTAACATTACACTTATTTGTGCGATCTGGAAGTAAGTATTAAAAATGTAAACTCCATCCTCCAGCGCTAGTTTTTTGTTGAATCTGTGATTTTTCGATATCAGCCATAGGTTTGATTCTAGATTCTTTTCTCTTCCTAATCAGATGTTTAATTCCAATAATTATGCCTATAGCCCCCAACACAAGGCTGATACTTTAGCTAATTTCTTTGAAAAGGTACACACTATGAACTCTGACCTAGGTATTCCATCTTTCACCCGCAAAGTACTTTCAGTAAGTAGAGAGTTTTCCATTCCTAACTTAAAGCAAGACGACTGTATCCTGGCATCACCTAAGGAATTAAGGTAAGAAATAAGAAAATTAAAAAATAACTAATCCCCCGGTATAGATGGAATAAATACTAAAATTGTAAAAAACATTTCAAGAAAGTGTGTAGTCCACCTCACTAAAATAATTAATCATATAATGATGTTTGGCCATTTTCCTGATGTATGGAAAACCGCCAAAATAATTGTTATTTCTAAACCCGGTAAGGATCCATCCTTACTTATAGTTACCGACCGATCTCTTTACTTCCTTGTCTCAGTAAACTGACTGAGAAAATTATCTTAAAGTGGCTCACCTCATTCATTGACTGCAACAGTCTACTGTCATATTGTCAGTTTGGTTTCCGGCAAACACTCGACTACTGCACAGTTAGCTAGAGTAACTGACTTGATTCAGCATAATTTCAATTTGAACAAACACACTGAATAGCTTTGATAGATGTAGAAAAGGCCTTCCATTGTGTTTGGCACGATGGCCTTATCTACAAATTAATCCAATACAATTTGCCCAGATATTTAATCTATTTTGTCAAAAGCTATTTAACTAATAGAAAATTCCGTGTTGCTCTCGGTAGTTCTTTTTCAGATGAAAGGTCAATTGCAGCTGGTGTTCCTCCAGGCTCGGCCCTGGGGCCCACACTGTTCAATTTTTTATCAACGACCTAGCTAAATTAAAATTAAAATCAAACTGCTGTCTCTTCGCTGACGATACTGCCCATACCATATCCTCTTTCCGAGTTAACACAATAGCCAACCATTTGTCCATTGCCGTTCAAAAAAGCTTTGATTACTTTAAAAAATGGAGAATTAGGCCAAATAATACTAAGACTGAAGCAATTTTATTTACACGCAGGAGGCCCATTTTGATGACCCATTTTGTCAAAGTCAATGGAAATACCCTTCCTTGGGTGAAAGATGTTAAATACCTCGGGCTGGTGTAGGACTCAAAGCTGACGTTCACAAAACATGTTTATACAGTACGGGGCAAATCTGCAGGCATCATGTGCAGCCTATTTCCACTCTTAAGCAGAAATTCTAACCTGAATTTTCTGAACAAAAAATTAATATATTATCGGTACATACGTTCAATTTTATAGCACGCGGCTCCAGTCTGGCAAACACTTGTCCTACTAATTATGGAAAATTACAAAGAATCGAAAACAAATGTCTCAGATTGATTGGATCTTTTCCCAGATGCACTTGATGTTGCTAGAATATCAACTTTTATTTATAATCTTACGCAAAAGTTCATCACCTCTTGTGAAAACAGTCCCTATGCTCATATAGCAAACATTTTAACTACAATCTAAGTTCCTTGAATTATAAAAAATATAAGCATAAGAGGCTTAAGCATATTCTGCTTTAATTTATTGTGTAGATAAGATTATTTTTAGTTTATTTTTTCTTCATATAATCTATTAATGTTTATTTTAAATTGTGTAAATATGAAAGCTTGTAGAGTGTATATAGGCACAGGAACCTCAAACCCCTTTCTTTCAGTTGTATTTTATGAATTTATTTATAAATAAACTTATTCTTATTCTTATTATATTCTCTTCCTAGAATAGCGGAATTCTAGATTGTGCTCTTAGAAGCCTTCTCAGTGCAATGTTTCCTAAGTATGTTCACCGTGCAGTGAGCGGTAGAGCTCTTAGGAAGAGAATGCACTGCTGGATTTGAACCTGGGACCTCCGCATGGGAGTTAAGATTATGGTCTGATTGGTTCGGACTGCTGTAAATCTTAGATGGGTTAGACCCGGATTGTTGTAGACCCGGTTTGTTGTTTAAGAGGGGGGCTAGTGGGGTTTTGGATGGCGTAGGATTTAGTTCTTCCTCACAGGCGAAATAATCCGAACGAATAATGAAATTATTCCGACGGATATATCAGACAAATAATGAAATGGGGCAATGGCAAACCCCTTTTGCAGAGTCTGTGAGACAGAAGAAGAAACACCCATCCATTTCATGACAGATTGCTTTGGGTTATGAGGAAATAAGGTTCAAGACCTTTGGTCCGAACAGCATACTGTGGAAGAGCTTAGGCTATTTTCCTTTAAGATGATGGTCTGATTGGTTCGGACTGCGGTGAAACTTGGATGGGTTAGACCCGGGTTGTTGTAGACCCGGTTTGTTGTTTAAGAGGGGAGGCGCTAGTGGGGTTTTTAATAGCGTAGGATTTAGTCCTTCCTCACAGTCGAATAATAATAATCCTTTTCTCTCCTCTCGCCAGAATAACTGAGGTTATTTATGTAAAAATAACATAGAATTAAGAAAACATAATTCTCCGGAAGGAGTTGGCAAAGTTGATACAATTTTCCCTACAGGAGAGAACTTTTCAACACAAAGTAAAATTATTAACCAAGGAAAGGTAATTACTTAAAAGTAGTCTAAATTTAAGTTGAACTTTGCATGGATTTTCCACTACTGTCCATTTCCCTCCTAAAGTTAATTTCCATTGATACTATAACCTTGTTTTTTGTCTTCTTCTTCTATTTTTACTTTTTAACGTTAAAAATAGATCAAACGCTATTTATACTTAATGAATCAACCCATTTACAAACGAATCCTGTCCTGATCCTGTTTACAATTTCATTAATGTTCCATTAGTGGATAATTTGTCAATAAAATATGAAAATAATGGTCGCCTCAGTATTATATTAACATTTCATATTAATTGGTTCATAATATGAAAACAAACGTATTAGGTCAATTATGCTGACCATGATTAATGTTAATACAATTTTGAACTGAGGTCAGTTATTTATAGTGTGTATAATCATTTCTGACAGTAGTATTATGATAGGCATTTGAACTAGTTTATATGGAAATTATGTAAACTATTTTATTACTCTATTATGTCAGATTCTAGTAATTACAATATGGATTTCAACATCATTATTATATCTAGTAGATACTTTCATGAATATGTAGATACTTTATGAACATCAGATTGTTGCTGTTTGCTGCTAAATTTAGTTTCACCTTAATACATTTATTTTAGTAAAGTGAAGTAATAAACTCTGATTCATGAGGTTGAGTCAATGAAAAATTTTTAATTATCACAACGTTTCAACTGCGTTTTCCTGTCTAATGCAGTGAGAAAATAATACAAATTTAGGGAAAATACAATCTAGTAAAAATAAATAAAAAATTACATTAAAGCTTAAAGTAAACACCCTGTTTTTGCCAGTTATTGCAAAGGCATTAAAAACTATACTACCAAACTTATTGTAATATGGGCAAAACGTCGGTTTATAGCAAATCACTCAACGGTGTCTCAAACCGGAAAGCTAAGTGTTTTTCAAATAAATAAAAAGAAAGTTGAAAAAAGAACCCCAGACTTTCTCTTACTGCAAATCAAATGGGTAAGTAAATTAAGGTAATGCCTATTTTTCCAGGTGGGCTTAACGTCCAAATACCAATTAGGTGTCGTGAAAGGGGGTTGAAGCACCTACTTCACGATTAACATTTTTTAAACAAATATAAATTTAGCAGTTATACGCGGGACTCGAACTAAGGACCTCCCACTTACAAGTCCACGCTCATAACCACTACACCAACACCCGCCCTACTGCAAGTAAAATCATTTGAATTGGCAAATTTTCTTTGTTCATTAAAGTTGGTCTTGTCTTACGTATATATAAAGTTACCGGGGCTTATACTTATTTATCGGAATATGACAAATTATAGCAAAGCCCTCTCTTTCTCGATACTCTAGAAAAGCTTTTAATAGCAGGCAGTTTAAATTCCAGAATAAAAGTTATAGAATATCTGTGAACAGTAAACATACCAAATTTAAAGGAAATTGATGGAGAGTTTTTCGTGAAAATTCCAGAAAAACTCAAGAAATTATTCTGCAAAGTCGCATTTTTTTGGCTGAACGATCTTCGTCAAATTTTGAGTATAGTATAGGTAATGCTTTTAACACTTTTTAGGCCAGTTGCTTTAAGTCAAAACTGTCCCGTGGGACTGGCAATATTTTCGCTATTGAATATGTAATTTCTCTTTTTTTAATTTAAATTTATTGATGTACTGGCTTAAATATGTTAAAGAAAAGCCCAAATATAAAGGATGCAAGCTTGCAAAGGGAAAATACATGCTACACTTTGCGGCATTCCTGAAAGAAGCTATGTGAACTGCAAAATCTGGCCACGCTCAGTGGGCGACTGAGATTCCAATCTTAGGGAAAAAATGCATTGGTTAATATATACGTGGGTAGGTATAGGTAGGTGAATGTAAGGATAAATTAATTTTAAAAATTTAAATATATATTATATTACATATATTATATATTTTGTATTTTATTTTGGTTAGTTAATTGTAAAGTAAATCTCCCTCCAACAACAGAGTTTAAAAATTAGACCCCCACATGCTGTGTCCATTGTAAGGAAAATTTGCCCTTTAACAACCCAGACATGTGTTTCCCACCCAGCTGACCATACCCCTTGACCTAGTTTAAGAGTTTAGTTTTAAATACAGTTGAAACCAGTCAGTGTTTAAAACTGAGTTTGCTCTGTGCAAGTCTGTGTTGTCACACTGTCTGAAAAACGCATCCTGAAGATGGGCGAACGCCCGAAACCGGTCGATGACCATAAAATGAAGCAGGCTACCACGGAAAATGTCTCTGATGAAAAGTACTTCTCCACTGCGATGAGATAATTTTTACAAATTATCTGCATTAATATATGTTTAGAAGTGATCAGAACTCTTAATAATTAAACAATGGATCCTGATTGAACATTAGTGGAGCCGGAAGTAAGGGATAAACGCTGTATACTTCCACAGTATCCTTTCGAAATCATGCGTAATATTACATTTTCAAGATTACTAAAAGTTAAACTAAGAATAAGAACTAGAATGCTGTTTTAAAGTGAATCTTACTACTAGGCTTAAAAAATTTAAACTTAGTGTACGCACTTGAGTAATACTTGAGCAGTCAACAGTGATTGCCATGGGAAAACAAATTTACTGCGTGTGGCCGTTCTGTAGTGTTAATATCCCCCCCCACACACACCCACACACATAACCGCATTTTAGGTAAATGAGAATTACAGGAATAAAATGAAAATTTGTAGTAAAGAACAATAGATAGCACTAACAACCGGTAAAGAGATTGCTCTATATTGTATGGTATATATTTTAAGGATGCTTGTAGAGTGCTATATGTTTAGTAAGGTAGTGGAACAAGAACAAGAGGCCATTGAAATACATGAAGAACAACTAGAAGTTGAAGAAGAAGAGTAACGCCCTAAAAACCAAACACACGGGCAGCCCCAATCTAGATCTATAAATTTCTACGCGTACAGTTTAACTTATAGTGTGATGTTCCACATACAAACATACATACACACACACACACACCATACACACACTCAACTTACATACATACACACATATCCTTCTTTCCACCACATACCCCGCAGACAGACTATAAACCACTTTGGGCGGGTAGTGTTCGGGTGAAAACTGCTTGCAGTGGTTTAAACTTAATATGGCTTCTGCTTTTCAGTACTACGAACATACAGCCGCCAGCCGCCACATATCAAGCACTACGCCTGCTACATAGACACCAGTTAATTAAAGTTCCTCAAGTGCAATAGCCACTTCGTTAAGCTTAGAAAACCAGATACACTTGCCAAGAAGTGGTGGGAGGAGGGTTATTTATTTTATATGTCTATGTGTATGTGTGCTTTATACATTTGAGTATTGGTACATGAATGTACGAAGTATAGTTCCACACTTTTATATTTCAACGGCAGAAGACTCCTTCTATATTTTGAAGAAATAAGCATGATTGTTTCCATTCTAAACGGGACTTATCTTAAAGTGATTCTCAGAATTTTTTCTCTTTTTTATGCTTAATTAAATCAATTTATTAAATTAATATCTTCATAAAGTATTATTCTACAAAGTAAGCAGCAATATCGAAGAATATTTAATACCTGCTAGAAAGAATGTCACAATATAATCCATTATTATTATTATTATTAATCATAATAATAATGGGTGCTCAAAGGCGCAGTCCTAAGTCTATATGACTCTTATCCCCTACAAAAGAACAAAAAAAAAACACCACGCTCCTAAGAAGCTCTCCCAGCAATCTACAGGTCTGACATCAATATCTTAAAATATCCCTGAATCCAACTCTCCCAAGCATTCGCTTGAGAGTCTTGCCCTCCCAGATAAGCGGAACCTAGTATTAGTGAAACGGGAACACTGACTAAGGTAATGGTCGTTTACCTAACTTCCTCCTCACTATTCTCACACAAAGAACTAAACGTCTTATCTATTTGAGTAAAAATGACCGGCTCCCCAGACTGTCCAGTCAATACCCTCATCCGATTCTTAATCGTATCCTATTTAGGAACAGAAGATACTTCAAGCTCTTTGTCTTACACCTCTTATAAATCTTTTAGCCTGGAAAAGCCTGGAGCTATGGAATACTTAGTTAAAGTAGCCTTCCTTACAAGAAGGCAGTTGGCAGAATTTTAGGGCAAGCTTGATTGCTTAACTCTCCGAAATAAGAATTTATCTAACATTTTCAGTGCGTTACAGGTCTTATATGTCCTGTACTATGTACACTGTAATGTGGTAGATATTTTTTGTAGGATGCCTACATTGCGTTTGCTTTATTTTATTAGGTTAATGTTTGTAATTATGTTTTATATATGTTATAAGCAAAAAGTTGTTTGATAATTCTCAAGAGATTTATTTTCACTAACATGAAGCATTTATCGAAATCTATGTATCCAGTGAAATTTAACGCTCATAAACTTAATTGTTTTTACAATAAATACTGATAAAACGCAGAAGTTTAAGCAAACAAGCAAAAAAAACTCTTCAACTATAAAACCATTTTCGTTCCACCTTCCTAAAAACTAACTTAAATATACTTGTAATACAAAGTCAAGTACATATATCGTCCATATTACACAAACAGTTGGAAGGGTCAACTACTTAAAAGAAAGGGTAAAATTTATATTATATGAAATGGAGTATATCTAATGGTGTTTTTGTTAACGCAGCCATAGGAATGGAATATATGGAGCAAAAACAGTATTCATGTTTGTTGGTAATGTAACCATGGGGAGGGTTGTTTTCTTGTACAAGGATTATTTGTAATGACGGTTACAGTAGTTTCTCCTTTATCTTTTTTTTTTGGAATCGCCAAGAGAAATATTGTGAAACCGTTAAAATTCACCTACCATATTTGCATTTCATTATATATAATACAATGTATTATTATAATACGAGCAAAAGAGAAGGCTGACTGAGTTAAGAAAATTGCTGGAGACCTCTTTCCTTCTGTCCTTAGATTTATTCACAGAAATTCTGAAATGAGGGCTTTTTTTTTACCCTCCTCTGTGTTAGAGGAGACCCCTTTCTCCGGTTACATCATCTGTAAAATACTCTCTTCCATATACTAACTCCTCTGTACCCACCACTGTTCTTCTGCATTGCTTTCCCCGGGTGTGTCTCCTCTTTCTTCTCAGTCCTCTTCTCGCCCACGTACTGCAGAGTACTACTACTCCCAGCCTCCATACACATGCACACACACACACTCACAGCTATACTCCTATTCTTGGTTCGTACATCTTGTTATTTATACGTTCCCACGGCCCTTTAGTCTCATATTTAGTACTGGGAAGTTTATCTTTATACCTACACCCAGACTGTATATAGAAGTGGGAGCGGACAGCTAACAGAAAAGAGTCTCCTCCACCAGTATTATATATAAATTTTGCCACCTTTTAAACGTACTCGATCTGCTGCTTGGATGTATAATAAATATATATACCAAGTATACATACTCGTTCAACAACTTTACACATTTTCCTATCACATACATTTATCTCCAATGTCAAGCGGGGAACGGAAGAGCCTATTGTTATGCCCTTAAAGAGGCTCTTCCAGATGCTGCCACTACCTGGAAAAAAAGGGTCTTTTTTCCTTATTAAAATATTGCAAAATTATTACAGTTTACTTATGTACTTCATATCGTTTAAATAAATAACCTAAAAAAGAAAAAAAAAACTATCCTTATTCTGTGGAACGTGATAATCCAGTGTGATAAGGGAAAATTAAATTTCCCTTCAACTGACTTAGAATGTTATTTTTTATCTACAAGGTTATTGCTCGTTTAGTCTCATAATAGAATTTTTATTTATTTTAAATAATACATTTCCAAATACTTTATGTTCCCGCAAATATATAATACTGTTACATGGCACTTCTTGAAAACGATTATAAAAAATAAAAATAAATAAATAAAACCTATCTGACATGACACTCTCACCTGCTTCCCCTTATTCTTCTTGATACAACTATATCTAAAACACAAATTTTCTTTAAACTTCAAATATTGTTCTTTATGTTCTAATATAAATATAGAAGTGGTTGGGGGAACAAATACCAATCTACTATCCCAAGCTCAACCTTCAACTTCCCAAGCGCTACTAAACATTGAATCAACCTCACATACTGGAGCTTTAACAGCACAAATTCGACAAAACTAACAAAAAATAATTATTTTCTGATATTTTATCCGTCAGGCATGCATATTTATTTTGTTCCTCACCGGTTTGGGATTTTCATCCATCGTCAGAGCAAATTCACTAAGTTCGTGTTTAGAGTTCCCTTTAACGTAATGTTTCTGTTACACTCAACACTTGTTGGTTTGTATAACAGAAACATTAAGTTGAAGTGGACTCTCTGTACGAACTTGGCGAATTTACTCTGGCGATGGATGAAAATCCGAAACTAGTCAGGAACCAAATGTATATGCTCTAATGTGTAGACCTTTGGGAGAAATGGTGGAAAAATATAAATTATGTTTTTGTAAAATATATTAGTAGAAATATATTTAATATTGATTTATTATTTAGAGCAATATCAAGCCTGGGTTTTTTCGAAGGTTGGGTGAAAACAATAATAAACTGTAAGGAAGGTAGGTTACCTTTAGTCTTAATAAAAGGGAATTTCCCTTCCTTTCTCTCTTCAATAGATGGAGGGATTATATTATATGTAGAGCCTCAAATAGGTGTGGATAAAATTATTATGGTTCAGAAAATTAGTGTTCATAGCCAAGTGGTGTAAGTGCTAAGGCCCAACCTTCAAATCGGAGATTCCATTAATTTGTGAGTTTTAATTCCTCCAAAATGTATCTAATGTAATTTATAGACAAATGAAATATGTTTATATTTTATTTGTTTATTTATTTATTTATTTATTTGAATAATATATATTTCTATTTAAGTAAGTCATCTGTGTATTTATTATCCCTCCTCAGCTCAGGTAAGCACTGACCTCGAGATTCCTTTCGAGAACAATTGAATATATTTAATTTATCCCCCAAAATATAACATTACAATGCATGCTACGACGGATAAAATACCAGATATTATCCAGCATTGCGGACCCATCCACATATCCAATAGTAATAATAATAATAATAATTATTATTATTATTATTTCTGGAAAAGTGTTACAAATAAAATTGATAGTTTTATATCAGTGCATTTTAGCGCTCCAAATTTAAAGTAAATCGTTAAAGTTAATTTCGAGAAAATGCCCCCACCAAAAAAAATGAAATATAAATTCTGTAAAGGAACACTTCCGTTTAGCTGATTTTTTTTTTTTTTAAATTTGGAATCCTATTAATGTTTCTAATGTGTATTTAATACTATTCAGGAGGTAAAACTACTTACCAATAAAAGTTTTGTTGAAGTTGTACTTCAGCGGAAAGCATGGCGCTACTGTCCCCCTCAGAACCCACCCCCCACTCAAAAAAATAAATTTTCCCGGGAAAATATTTCCAATAAAAGTTTTAGGTAAAGATTTTGCCCCACCTATGTGTGAGATCCGGTGGTGGACACTAGATTTGTGGTTCTTGTAACTTTTCCGGTTTCATAATATTTGTTCACACCCCAGATGCAATCATTCGATGAAAACATTTGTTCATATTCACATCACCCTCAATAAAATATCAAAAGTATTGTATCATTATATTCATATTAATTAAATTTAAATTTTTGACTAAATCTTTTTTTTTTCGAACTTTTTAATAAAAAAAATTTAATTGTAGAATATCTCTGGGAATGGAGGAGGTATGTTAGTTTTCCTTCACAGGTCGGTTTTCCTTTTGAAGTGTAACACCTTCTACTATCTACAAAATGTTATATAAAAATAAACTTTTTTTGGCTAAAATACGGCGGGATTTGAAGAACAACCGTTGACCGGAAGTGCACATTTTTTAATCGTCCATTCTTTTTTTTTTTTACATTTTTTCGTAATTTTCTGTTACAACGACACCTGCAAGTTTCCTCAAAATTGTACTACCTTCTCTTATCAAAATCCTAGGCATCTGAGTGAGAGGATTAGCTCAGTGATAGCTAGTTACACTCCCACACGGACATTCCGGATCTGAATCCAGCAATGCTGTTCTTTTATTTGTCTCTTCCAGGTGGCAGGCCGGCTAATGCACTGAGATTCTTATCCCTAAGAAATGGAGAGATTTCGAAAGAAGATTAGGCTTTTCTCCAAAGTGATATTTTTGTTTACAGTTTTGCCTGAACAATATTAATGAGAAATAAGTATGTCATTAAAATTGCGAATGTCAACAAAAACGGTTTGCCATAAATGAAATTTTTTAACTTTCTTTCAGTTTTCCACGATTTTTGCGTTGCATCAAGTTATTTATTTCTTTATTTTTTTAAACTCAATATACTAACATCTCTATAGAAACCTGTTATTTTCTTGCAATACTTTTTTTTTAGAAAATCGACTTTAGGCGGTTCTAACAGAGCTGAAAGTCACGCTATCTTCTAAAGTGAAATTATATTATAATTCCCGGAGCTGTATATTGAAGGAAATTAAATATTTAATATAAATTAGAAGTTTGAAAAAATATAGTTAAATTTTAAGTCAACAAGAGAAAGCGCAAGTTTGTTTGTTTCTATTTTCTCAAATGAATTATTACCTTGAACTAATTAGCAGTTTTCATTAACTAATTAAAAAGAAAATTTGTTTTGTTAAGAAGAAAAGCCGGTTGTAGAAAACTAAATCCAAACATTGTGCAACTAATTAACATAACTTATCTTGTAGTTTTACGCAGAATAAAATAAAATTAATTAGGGCAATGACTAGAAAGGAGGACCCTGGGTTCAGTTGTGTCTCCTATTTTATTAAGAAAGGATATTAGTAGGGACAATTGTGAATGCGGTGAGCAGAATTAGTGGGAAAAACCCAGCGTTTTACGGCAATAAACTTTTTGTGTTTTGGTAGAGTATTATTATATGAGAATGTTGAAGATTGTTACATATTACATCGTATAGTGGAAAGCTTAATTATGGATAATGAAAAGATCCATAATTTAGAATAAAAGACACAAATGAGATACTGGTTAGCTGGGAACGATGTAGACAGAGATAGACCTGGTGTAAGGGTGGAGGGGAGGGTTAAGAGGACGAGGTTATGTTTAAAAGGCTTTACTAAAACGGTTAGCTTGTACTGGCGAAGGCCGAGACGAGGAGGTGATATTGTTTTAGACTTGGTTGTTAGAGTATCCTTGCCAGGAGGAATGAATCACGGGTTTAACACAAACGACTATTAATATAATTTGGTTTGGTGAATATCACACACACACACAAACACACATAATACACACACAAACACGGAGTAGTGCCTCTTAATTAAAGAGGATAATATATTATTTGTGAATGGTTATTCAGAGTATAATATAGCGAATGGTATGGCAGGGCTTGAAGGACCGCTGCTTTGCCGGAAGATTATGTGAATCTGATTTAAGAGAGAACATTACTGGCTATGTTCTAGACTATTACTCCTTTGGGTTTATAGAGATATTACATAAGTTAACTTCACACTAACACACTGGACTGAACTTTAAGAACTAAATCTTATTAATTTACGTCAGTTTAGTAACAAAATATAATAGATTATCCTTAAATTCTAATAAATCTTCCTTTTTATTTTGTCTAACTGCACTTAGCGTTAAATTTTCGATATCAAGTTTTCACCGGAAATACGTGTCTCGATAACCACCGAGTCCAAAAAAGTGGTTTTTAGGAAATAGTCTGAGTGTGTGTGGTGTCACCATAGCATCCGAGTGTAAGTAATTGAAAAATCCTTTTAGTAAGTTGATACTTTCGATTCAACGATTTAGACTAAAACTTCATTCAAAAGTCTGGTCCCTTTTAAATATTAAATTTAAACTTTCCGCAGCTTTCCATTTTTGAATTATACTGATCATACTTAAATACAGACTAATTATAAAGTTTGAATATTTTAAAAGACTGCACCTTCGGCTTACTTGTTTGTAATAGCCTTGATTCCAGTACACTAAACCGAAACTTTCGCACAACATACACAAGCTTGTCATTCCTATAGACCCAAAGAAATTCATAGTTTTCTTTGCAAATGCTGCTGATCTATATTTACCAGTGGATGGGTGGGATTACTTTTCATTATGGACAAAGTTCGCTACTTGGAACAGTATCTGGGCAAAAGAGTGACTTGGAACACATGTTTCAATCTCAACGAGCAGGAATTAAATTCTCTCATATAAACTGCTATCCCGTTTATTTGACAGATGTTTCCGTTTTATTGTAGACTTTACGACATCGAAGTTAAGACACAATTAAGAATTCCAAATATCACTGAATATAAACTCTCAACCTCATATAAACCTTGATGAAATCATGTTTAATTTCATATTTTCAAACATAAAATACAGAAGGACCTAATTCATTTCTCTTGTCCACCACCTTTTAATTTCTTGATTTTAAGAAATTTCATAATTCTATTTCAGATGATTACAATCTATTAGTTCAAGACATTTTAACTCATTCCAATTCTGAAGCTTCAACGTTTGTACCCTACACGCCACAGTCTGCAACTTTCTTTTTGCATGAATCTCCATCTCCGTACTCTATTTTTATTACTCTTTAATTTTTTTTCAACCTGGTTTCCGTTTGGTAGCTTTGTTGTTATTGTATAGTCTTGCTTGTTCTCAATTTGACCTAAACACACAATTTTTTAATACAAATTTTTAACACCAGATTTCTTAGTAAAATTTTCATTGTCTTATTTTTTTGCTACATGCCCTTTATCTTCTAGACTTCATCAAAATACTGTATGCCACAAAAGTGTTTGATTATATTTTCTTGTCACGTATCAACAGTTTTTCCCGAAACCTAGCTCAGGATTTTCTCAGATTAAACACTTTCTTTCGGACTAATTAGTACTGATAGAACTTTGTATACTGTGGTAGAAATTTGCATTAACTTACCTATTAACTTACTTATTAATTCCATTTGAAAGGCTCCTTATTTTAATACGGTTAAATTGTTAAATAAGATGAATCTTTCATGAAATTTACGATACTAGTATGAAACAATGGGAGAGTAAGAAACTTACTTTACTTTAACATAGAATATAATTCAAGTTTCTAAATTCATCCAAAGTAAGCGAAGAAAATGGCAGACATTCAGTAATGTAATATATACCAAGTTAGAAGACTTTCTATTTACAATGACATCATAAAGTAATCCTGTGTTGACTGTATAAACATAAAAACAAAGAGGTTATGAAGAAGTACAATAGAAGAAGTGAATATAGAGAGATGAACATTTTTTTTTTATAAATATCTTTTTGTAATCTCTCTGTCACACTGTATATATCTCTCTCACTCTTATCCCTTCTCTCTATCGCCATGCAAATTGATTCAATTTTATCCACCAATCTAATAAAATGTACCTACCTATGCGATGTTTGTGACATAACAATAAAAGTAACTCTGAATACGTGTCTAGCACAATATAATTATATTTGATGTAATTATGTATGTAATTCATACTAATGTTCAATTCAATGTAATTATAATTAAATGCTTTTAAAGTTTAGTATGAACTAAACGTATGAAATAAGAAATTGAAGGACACTAAATTATTTAATAATACTAAGAACAAATTAGTGACTATTTCTTCTAGGCCACTAATTTGTTTTTAGTATTATTATTATTAATCTCCTCACTTATGAAAGTCACCAAAATAAATT
This sequence comes from Triatoma infestans, assembly GCA_011037195.1. Taxonomy (NCBI): domain Eukaryota; kingdom Metazoa; phylum Arthropoda; class Insecta; order Hemiptera; family Reduviidae; genus Triatoma; species Triatoma infestans. The sequence goes on along the minus strand of JAAEAF010002489.1, from coordinate 4,210 downwards.
ATTTAACGTTTAAATTTATTACTTTTGCTTTGAATCAATATAAATAAATATAATTGAAATCAAAATAATTAATATAAATGGTAACTTATATTTGTCTGTCAGGATGATTTATCAGTTTGATTTTCATTGATTTTTAAATACTCTTTCAAGAATTTTTACTTTACTCTTATTGTTGTCAGAGGAAATATTGTGATTGTCACAAATTTTAGTGAGTTTTAATTTTATTGAGTTCCCACCGGAAATACAAGTTTTTGAGACCTTGTGAACATTAAAAAAATTGCAGGACGCTCAAACCTCTTTTATCGTTTAAATACCGTCTTCCTATCTTATCCGACATGCAGAATTGTGCTTGTATGGTACGCTTGCAATTTATTGTCAGAATAGGGAATGCACGCGTCAATTTGAGGGATTTTTTAGCGTGGTTTTTAGTAGTAATCCCTGGGTTTTAATAGTTTGGCAGTCGGATAGTTGGAGAGAGAAGCGTTTAGGTAAGAATTTTAGTCTATCTGACCGTGATCACTTGATCTGAGTTGACTGTACCTCATTGAGCAGATATGAGTGCGAGCGAGGATGTATAAAAAAAATTAAACTTTGCGTATAAAACTTCCATTTTAAAAGCAAATTTGTTAATTATAATGATATTAATTGCAGTAAGAGAATGTTATAAAAGTGTTTAACACGTTTTTTTTTATTTTTTAGTTTTACGACTTACATACTTTATCTTACATACGCCTCATCTCTCCGAAAAAAGGCGATTTTTTTTTTCTATTTAACTAGTCCCCGGGAAAGCTATGACAATGCCAATTGAAAGTTGAGGAATGCAGAGGGGGAGGTTGCCATGTTATTTTTGAAAACTCTTCTTTTTTTTTTATTAGAAAATACATATTTTTTACAAAACTATCTTTTAATTCAAAGAATGTAATTTAAAAAAAAAAATAATTAATACAATTTTTTATTTATTAATATTAATAAATTTCTAATTAATATCATTATTACGTATTATTATTTCTAATTAGTGCTTTTTTTTCTGTTTCAGGTACGTTACAATAATTTTGGATTTTGTAAACAGAAAAAGGTAATGAATTATTTAATTTTTGTTTTGTTAGTAATGGAATTCAAAAATAAAAACGACCGTTTATCAAATAAAAAATTAATTTTCTATTACCTTTTTAATGAAATTTGTAGTAAAGTAAAAAATATAGCCAATTGTTATGGGCTGTTATAAGCCATCTTTCTGGCAACTGTTTGATCCCTCGCCGATACCACCTTGGGTTTATAATACAAAAAAAAACTTCTGTACTTGAGTTTAAACACGAAATTATATATTAGTTTCTTGCACGTACTAAAAATTTTCACAAATTCAAAATTGCTGAATTTTATTGAAATAATAATTAAATAATCCGAAAAATTAACTTGTAGTTGGCCAGTGCTTTGCCTTCAATACATATTTATTGTACCCTTTTTTGCCAGCAAACGTTCAAATTTCCTCTACCTGATATTTTTTTAAATATATTTAAAATATTTAACATTCCTGCTTCTTACTACCATCACATCCTTTATACCCGCAAGTCCAGAGTTCACTCATAGAAATGTTCTACTCGGCTCGTAGCGTGGTCATTAAGTTTTCTCCTACATTCACCCATTAATATAGAGCTCAACACGACTTATTCAAAGTTTGTTGTAGACTGTTAGATACATTTTGTGTATTCTCCAAAAGGCTTCTTTGAGGATAGTTGCTGGTTTCAGAACTGGACCAGTAATTTTCTAAAAGTATTGTTCTAAAGCTCAAAATCATGTCATGATTTTGAGCTTTATTTCAATAGAGTAATTTTTGATAATAGTGAAAAACTGATTTATGTAATATATAAATTTAATTGTTTTGTGGATATTAAGCGTTTCATTGTTGTTTTTTTTAACCAAATTAATATTTGTAATTAATATTTAATATTTGGTAATTTAACCAAATTAATTAGAAATTTAAAAAAGTCCCTTAAAAACAGAGAAAAAAAAAACTAATTTTAACTTTACTTTATCCGGATAATAAATAATAAATATTTCATGTTAAAACATTTATTATCCTTTCCTGGTATTTCTATTTTCAATAAATGTTATTGAATTTGTTTCACTGTTCGTTTAAAAGGTAGGTTTAATATGGAATTCCATGAAACTGGTTTATTCACTTGATGCTTGGTTTGACTTAATAGACATAGAGCGTATTGGAAAATGTGGAAAAACCAGTCATTACATTGGAAAATATCTCTTTTAATAATTTTGCGTGGGGGAGGGGAGGAATGAATAAAATATTTTATTTATTGAAGTTTTAAGCCAATATATCTTTTCTATTTTTATTAATTTCTGCCTGAGTAGATTACAGAATTCAAGCGCGAAATCATGGTTCAAGAAGAAGGAAATAGGCATTTTAATGTTAAAGAATTTGTAAGAAATTTTCTGAGGACTTTTTACCTAACAATATCTTTAAAAATATCTTACGAATAAGCATAAGAAGCAAGAGGGAGTGGAAGAAGAGCTTTAAATTCATTACGTTTTACTCCAAAATATGTCAGAAGAAGGTATCCTCTGTAGAGATGTTCTGATATTAACTCAATTTATACGTACACATATTTCTGCCTATGAACGCCATTAAGCGCCATCCTACCCTTTGTTAAGCCCGAAAAACTGCCAGTGTCACATTTGGCACATGTCTGTTTAGCAATCCTGCATGTGGCAGCATCAAACACCAGTTTTGCTTTCTGCACGAGCGATAAAACAGGTTTTTCATACATATTAGTCTGGTAAACAGGTATATCTGTATGATTGATAAAAAAAAACTCCAGTTTTTCTCTGACTGCCGCTTTCACAGATCCAAATGATTTTTTTTTTTTAAATCGGAATTTACTAAAATTTAGTTTCCATAACTCCCACCAGGTTGGAGAACCGTAATTGCACTGATTGACTCTCTAAAATAAAGTTTAACACTTTAACTTGCTCATTACTTCCTAGAAAATTAGCTTTTCTAGAAAAACGTTACAAAATAAAAGCAGTAGGTTTATAATAGTGTATGTATACTTTTATGTAAAAGAAATTTTAGGAACCACGAATAACTAAAAAAAAAACATATTCCCAATATTCATACGTGTGATTTTAATCGATTGTCTTCAGTATTCATATTCGTTAAATATATTCAATTACCCTGTGTAGTATATGGTAATAACCGTACTAATTCGTCATTCCAATAATTGACACCTTCCTGTTAAGGTACGTGCATTTGAGACATTCCGAATTCATCCAACATTAGATTAGATTAGATTCTTTGGGGGGTTGGCTTTACAGCCTATGCCTCCGCGACCTCCAAGAGTATATTGGGGCACCCCAACAGTTGGAGTTCCCTCCCCGGACATGTCCCTTATCTGAATTTTGGAGTCCTGGAGGCTTGCAAGGTGGTCGGTTAAGAGCAACCATAATCAGAGCACCCTCTCGAGTCCAGTCGCTTTATAGTAGTAATAGTCCTGAGAGGGTGAGGCTTGCAGGCATAAGTTTCTCCTATCAAAAGAGGCGAAAACTCAGCCATTCGAGCCTCTCACACTGACACAAAACGTGCAGCGCTGTTTCCTCTTCTTCCTCACAAAATCTACACATGTTATCTCTTGTCAATCGCTTCAGTGCATGTGCTTATTAAGTCTACAATGGCCAGTGAGGAGGCCAATTGCTATCCTTATGGCCACCCGGCCTAGTTGGAGTAATTCTGCAATTAGCCTGGCCAAGTCGCTAAGAATAAACGTTTTTGCCTGCCTTTGGCCGGGGGTTCTAGCCCACCATTCTCCTGATGAACCTACATTAATCGCATATTTATTTGATAATTAACCTAAGGGAATGTTTTCCTCGTAGTGAATCCGCAAAAGCTTACAATGTCTGATAATTTCTTGAACTACAACAATTAAAGTGTTCCTCATTGAATTATTTTCTATTGTTCCAAAGAAATATATATATATGCAAATATCTCTGCCAAGAAATATTTCTTTGTTAGACGAAGAGCTATCTTTTGAGTTCTACACGCAAATCTTCTTACTTCGCCTCATCGGTTCACATGAATGCTTCTTGTCCCCCTATCGTAGACTATTATGATTTGCCAGAGATTTTCCAACTATTTTCTGGCATGCAATTCACATCATCTTTTGGGGGGGGGGGGGCCTTATAAAAATATTTACAAAAT